>OMKK01058068.1:7633-28679 GCA_900302305.1 Polymixia japonica | reverse complement strand
GACACGATGACCAAAGTGTTTCAGAGAATACCGGGAGGTACGCCACGCACTTTATTCCACCTAAAACGAAAACCAAATGACGCTAAGTCTGCAATTAAACGGCTTTACCGGGTCACTAAATGAAAGCCGATGCATTTGGTTCTTTATAATACACTTTATAAAACACCTGTGACCCTGAGATACCTGCTGAGGATGCAGAAGGGGTCCCCAGGAACACAAGTACACTCCACCAAATTGATCTTCCACTTCCACATCCTTAGTTGCTCCTGCAGTCTCTGCTTGTAGCAAAGCATCTTCAATGTTTATTTCATCTCATCGATTCCCGTATATCTGTGTGCTCACTGTTGTCATTCGTCCGTTCGCAGTTGATTCTGATCACATACTTGCAGAACGTCACTTTGTGATCTTGATATTGACTGTCCTGTTCACGCTGCCCCTCTCACTTTATCGCAACATCGGAAACCTTGGGAAGGTAAGTCTGCTGGATCAGACAGTGTCATACATTTAATGTCATATATTATGTGTAGTAAAACATCTGTGTGTGTGTGTGTGTGTGTTACTAGGTGTCCTTCTTTTCCATGGTGTTTACCTTTGTCATCCTCATCATTGCAGTTATCAGAGCAGCTACTTTAGGACCGCAAATGTACGTAATGCCCATTTGTATCTTGCTTGACTCTTGTGATTTTCAACTAATACAATTCACGGCAATCTAAATGTTTTTGAATATTCTTTTTCCTGGATGCCATCTTAAAAAGACGCAATCCAAAATTGGTAAAATCATCATATAGGCTTGCTTGTTAATCATCAACTAAATATGACTGAAATGTGTACTTTCAATCACTGTCTAGACCCCCTACAGAAAACGCATGGGCATTTGCAAAGTGGAATGCAATTCAGGCAGTAGGTGTCATGTCTTTTGGTGAGTTTGAAGTGCTACGATGAGGAGGAGGAGGAGGAGGATGATGAAGATCATGAGCACTATGATGCTTTCATTCAATTGTTCCCTTCAAAGGGCCAAGCCCGCAGCTTCCAGATGTCTGGCAATGGGGAAGCGAATTTCCACCAGTGCCTGAATCAACAGGCGTGATCAGTGCGGACTAGAAGAGCACAGGGCTCTCTAGCGGAGCAATTATCTTCAGGAACCAACCATCTTTGGCCATCAGAGAAGCCACTAGAACCATATCCGCTTCTTCTAATGCACTCTTACCAGTGTGGGCTGAATCAGTCCCGCTGGATTAAACTTGTTAATCAGGCCCTTGGGCCATCAATAAACGAATGCATCTACCCTTAGTAATATGTCCTCATCTCAGAGCGAGAAGACTAGAGGAAGCAGTTTCTTTTCTTTTAACGCAATCGGATATACATCCTGCATTCCTTTATGCTTTCATTAGTTGACAGACCAACCAGGGGTGAAGTTTCCATTCTCTAGCCCAGGGTCTTGTTGAGAGACCACCCCTGGATTCATCACTATCAGAATGTGAGTGGCTGTAACTGACCAGAGATGACAGCTGCTCAGTAGTACATGTTCCTCTGGCAGGAGAGATAGACAAGGAGTGCCTACCTGCAGTTTTTATCCGAGGCAGCCCTTTTATGCACGTATTGCCGTCGCACACTAGGACATAGCGTCCCGTCACCAAGACCGCTGTGGTTTTTAATTCGCTCTAAATCCATCTGAACTGTGAGAATCTAGATGATTGGTGGTGAGCACTCTGTATCGCTGGCTAGACACTGCCACGCCTTTGCATATAGCTCTTAAGCAGCTCCAGCAAGTTTTCGTGATCACCTACTCTCTTAGCAAGACTCTGGTCATCAGTGCACCCTGGGAGTGGAGTGCTCGGTCTCTCCACTCATCCAAGGCCTTTATGCACGATGGGGCTCGCTGAGTAAGTGCCTTGTGGGATTTTGGCGAATGTTTAGTATCCATTAAGACGTGTGTAGTGGATGGATAGGCTCAATTGGTCATCATATCCTATTCCATACCAAAAAAGGAGACCCACTGAGCTAAGACAACACTATAACTACAAGAGGGACACCGACATGTTGGTATGTTGGTCTCTCTTTTGACTTGTCGGGAAGAGAGCATGATCGCCCAAGTAATCCATTATGTAATTGAACAGTCCTAATCCCTCTGCACTCTATGGTCTTGGATCCTATCTTATATCTAAGCACCTTAAAGGCACAATCTGCGATTGGTTGGAACCAAAGGTCACATCGCCCCACTATTGTTTGTTTTGTAAACGGTGTGACGTGGCTGTTTGGAAGGATTTCACCTAACAGAAAACTTTTAAAAGCCACTCAAACACGGGGAACTCCTCTGTATTTACTGCCCAAATTTACTAAGCGAAAGATGGCTGACAAAGATGGCTGTGAAAACCAAAGCAGCAATGTTGTTGTAATTCCTTGCTTAGGCACAACAGGGTAGCAGTTAAATACCAATCGCGGATTGTTCCTTTAATAACAATGTAAAGTTTAAATTCAAGCAACAAGTCAAAACAAGTGAAAACCATCGAAACTGTAGCTGCAGGGTTTTTATCCAACAGCACCAGCACGTAGAATGTTTTGATTTTGTATGAAAATTGCGATTATGTATAAAACTCTGACGTTGACAACTGTATCCTGTACCTGTGTTTCCTTAGCTTTTATATGCCACCACAACAGCTTTCTGATCTACGGTTCTCTGGAGCGTCCGACTCTGAGCAACTGGTCTCAAGTCACACACGTGTCTGTCAGCTTCGCTCTGGTTGTCAGTGCTGCATTTGCTGTTGCTGGCTACTCTACCTTTACCGGCTACACACAAGGTGGGACATAGTTGTCTCAATACGACATATACAGTACAGACATAATGTATATTGTGTACCTATCATTTACTTATGCCTATGCTAACCATACTTATCACTAATATATAAATTATATAAAATATATAATTGTATCACTTATTTATTTTCTACTTTTTCAGGAGATATCTTTGAGAACTACTGCAAAAACGATAACCTGGTGACGTTCGGCCGCTTCTGTTTTGGACTTAGTATAATAACTACATTTCCACTGGAGTGTTTCGTGACACGAGAGGTAAGCCATAGTAGCGAGAGAGATGTGTGTGTGCGTGCGCGCGCGCCTGCGCATATTACCCCTTTTACCCCTGCAACTAAGAAGCTGCTGTAAGAATTTCAGTTCTGTCAGTTTGCCCAGAATACATTTATTAAAACACATCTATTAGGGTAAATTCATCCTATTCCTTGTTTTGTTTTCAGGTGATATCCAATGTCATTTGTAAAAGAGATCTTTCAAAAGCTGAACATGTGGCCATCACCTTGCTCATAGTTGCAGTGTGCACAGCGATATCATTGGCGTTTGACTGCCTAGGAGTTGTTTTGGAGCTGAATGTAAGTCGTACGTCCTGCTTTTGTTACTTGATACAGCATGCCGGTATCAACTACAATTGTAAAAACAATCAATCTACAAATGGAATTGAATGCCATCTAAAATATTTCATTTTTTGTTATAGTCAAAGAGATGTGCATGAATGCCTGCATGTACAGAAAATATGTGTGTGTGTGTGTGTGTGTGTGTTTTATTAAATGGTATCTTGGTAAATGTGAAACCTGCCTTTCAGGGCATTCTGAGTGCCATACCCCTGATTTTCATCATGCCATCAGCGTGCTTCCTCAAGCTCTCCACTGGCCACTGGTTCCAGGGTGAAAACCTGATACCAACAGTCCTCATCCTGATTGGTTTGTTTATCATGGTAACCGGTTTGATCATGACTGGCCTCTACCCCCAAGGCTGTATACACGGTGTGGAGATGTTTTACTGCATAGACGCAAATGTCACTAGTACTGTACCACCTAGTTAAGAACCAGATCCTAGATACCTGTGCTTCTGTCTGGTGTCTGTAACACTGCTGTTTTTTCTTAAATAATAGTTAAGGATATGTTGTGTGTTTTGTATTTGCTGATGGGGGCAATTATCTGTAACGATATTTATTCTGAATTATTTGTATCAAAAAAAATAATAAATTGTTCAGCGGAGTACAACGTTTACTAAACCAGCCGCTAGATGTCACTGTAGCCAAATAAAGCGAGCAGACGTTGTACGAAACTTAAAATCCTAATGTTTTATGTCTTATGCAGTAATTGTGTGAATTGAGCGGGCATTCATGTGTTTTATTTTTTTGAAGGTCCCGTTTGTTGTGCTGTTACTTTTTCATTTACTATCACAGTTGTAATTAGCAAGACACGCCAGCCCCCCTGTCTGGATGGAGGGAGGTAAACGAGATAGACGCCCTACTGTTGCAGCGTATATTTGCAATGCAGTACCTTCGATGTGCAGGGAAAAGTTGGCAGAGTTGGCCGTGGTGTCATTTCTAAAGAATGGTATAGAAGATATGTCTGCTTTTATAGTTTAAAGGGAAGAGGAGACTACGTGTCGCGCACCGGAATGCCTTTTGTAAAAAACGGTGGAAATAACACGGAACTCCAGAGCGGAAAGTATGGATCACTGAACAAAACAAAATCTTAGGAAAAACGTAACGTTAGCTCATTAATGTTACCTTTTTCAAGACTGATGAAAGTTGACAACTGCCCCGAAAACCAACGACATTCATGGTAAGACGTGACCAGCTTAAGTGCATTTGAAATGAAATTAATAAACTGAATGTCTTGGAAAATAATAATAATAAAAAAAACAAAAAACATTCCAAGAAACTGATGACCTCATGTGGGATTCGCCCATCTGCATCACTTCGACTCAGCAGGTTTAAGCAATGAACGCATTACAAAATAATGTGCTAGTTAAGCAATGAATTGTGATTTTTGCTTGTTTTTGACTAGTCCAAGGGTTGTTAACCCTATGAATTCAGTCATGGATGGTCATGGATCCCAGGTTACTCCGCATCGACGCTCTGGTTTGAGGTATGAAAGCTATGAACTGTCATTTGGATTGCCAACAGTTGTCTAAATCTGTTTGGCTAATTTGTTGTCTATACCTTGTTAGTCAATGAGATAAATAGTCAATCGGATCTATAGGGCATTAGGAATGTTGCATTGTAAATTAAAAATGATATACTTTATCTCTATCTGCATTGGCATTGTAGCTTGATATTGAAGAAAATAATTGAATATTCGGCAAAATCCAAATATCCAAAAACATTGAACGATTCTTTTATTGTGCATAGATCAGAAATGTAAAATATTGCCACCCAAACCAAATTTTCCATTTAATGACAGAAAACTGCTATTCGTGTGCAAAATACAAACAACGATTGTTTCTTGCATGCAGTAAAGCAGCAGTTTTGTGACTAAATTATAAAGGCAATCGTCAGACGGTAAACAGGGCATCCTTATAACCAACTTTTAACTAACATTCCTTTATCTCAGTCTCAGTAAGTGAAGTCACAGTTGTTGTAGACATTGCAACCTTTGAACTTAACTCATTTCCTGCTCTCAAAGTTTTACTGAGAAATTGCCTTGACCATATGTAGAGGTCATGGGAAGTATTTTGAAGGCAAACCAGTCTGCATCCTCTGTTTGTGCTATGTGATGGGCTATAGTTTGATATAGTTCTCTTGTGGAAATCATGAGGCTGCTTCACCTCAAACTGTCATTGCTGGTGCAATTGGATAGTTTACTCTATCTGTTGATTTGTCACGGCTAATTACAGTCAAAGATGACAAACTTAAAAGTTGCTGTTACTGTATGACATGTTGGAATTTCCCATCAGTTAAAGTTCAGGATTTGAGGTGATCTCAGCTGCTTGTATTCCAGTGGTTGGAATCATTAAAAAAGGAGGAGTGAGTTTCCAAAGCTCTTTTACAGTCACTACTCACTCTTCTGGCATTCAGAGAAGGACTGCAGAGTTGTTGTGATTTTAATTTGAGGTGAAACAGAAAATACAAAGGCTTGATAGTAATCGATGTAGAGTTCCCAACCCTCCAAGAATTACCTAGATATCATTTGTAAAAAAAAAAAAAAAGTTAAAAAAAAAAAAAAAAAAGTATTGAGGTGCATCATATATAATTGATTGAAAAAAGCAAATATTCTGTTGGTGTGTTTCTTATTCATATTTCATAAGTATTGTGTCATTTGGGAGCACAGCCACGCTCCCTGGCAGCAGACAGTAACAAACTACCCAAATCTCTCTGTGGTTTCACTATTATTTGGAAAAGCAAACCACCCTCTTCGTAAGCTGTTGTGGCGTGGGGGTAAGCACATGTTCTGTGTCTTATTTGTGGCTTTTTATATTTGGAGCCAATAAACTAGAGCTTCTGAAAACCCAGTCACTTTTCAAGTGCAGTCATATGTGAAGATTTCATGTGACCCACCAATGTTATGCTACATTTGTTATTCAGCTACTGACCCTGCCAAAAACACTAGGCCGGCTGTTCTCCAAGCAGAACAGTTGGTAGCACACATTAATATATTGCTCAAATGAAAACACAAGACAGTCTTCTGGATTACAGAAAAGGCTTTAAATTCTTACTGCCTGCGTCTACTGTGGTAATGGGAAAACTGACGTCTAGAAAGGTTTTGTCAGAGCAGTAATCGTCCTTCTTGAAATGACATCTAGTCATTTTGGAAGCTCGACAACTCGGCACTTAGAAGTTGCTTCTCCTCGAAACGAGTGTGTATCAAAAAGTAGCATTTCTATCTTTTCAAGCTTTATCTAAATATGTTCTGCTTGAACCCATTCCAGATGATTGGACACACCTTAAAACCATGATCTCACATGGCTGGCTCTCCTCAGGGCAAAATGTGGAATTGGTTAAGGTATTGTGAATCCCCACAGCTGTTTCCAGACATGCAGGCAGTCCAAGGGCACAGCTGCTCGCATGAATCTAGTGATGAAAACTATGGGTAGAGGGATGGGCCAAATTTACTTCAGCTAGATGATAGCGCTCGAAGCAACAGGCTTGTCGAGTCTTACAATCACGTGTCACTTTTACAGCAATTAAGAAACGTGAAAAACAATATGCGATCATCTTTAAGGCCTTTAGGCTCTTATTGATAGCAGAGAAAAGCTTAATGATAAATCACAAGGACTTGTATTTTGACTGTTACCTTTGAATGGTTGGAAGAGAAAAGGCGCTGCATAAGGGCATTCTCCCCTCAAAAGCCTTAAGTTAAAGAGACTTTTATTAAATCTTAATAAAAGATTTATACAGAAAACTATTTTACAATCATGTGAGATTGATCGCATGAAGTGCAAGAGTGCCGTTTAAAGAGATTCACCCAGAAATGTTTAACCAGAGGAAAACAACAGTACAAATAACAATAATGACATTTAGGCCCAAGACGAGCCTGTATTGGAAAAGCGTGCTGCGTCTTCAAATGCATGGACACTCTATTTCATGGACTGTATAGCCTTCTGCCTCACAGAGCTAAAACAGACAAAATGGCTAACATCCAGATAACCAGGAATAATGGGTTGTCTTTGTTACTGCTTCAAAGCCAACGCACTGACCGTAAATACCAATGAATGCTCATTTGCTGGGCAGTTATAAAAATTATGAATGACATGCGAACAATTAGAGATTCATTTTCAAGCGCGGTGTATACATTGTAGATTATTTTGATATTGTGCGCAACCGTTCCCATATTTCAAAAGATTTATTGCATAAATCCCGGGGAAAAACCTGCCAGAATATAGAATATAGTGTAGCTTAGAAGTCTTGGCCCTCTCTTTGTTTCTGTAGTCTAGCAGCACATAGCTGTCGGACGCCTCCCACTCTCAGCCTTCCTAACATTCTGAATTACTTGAAATGAATTTGTTCTTTGTATGGGGTCAATAGGAGCTTGTCCTTATCTCCACATGCATGCAAACTTTTCGTATGAATTATGAACTCATCACAAAAGAAATTGCTTTGATTTGTTTGACCTCTCTTATCAGCGGTTGCCTTGGTTAGATGCAATCTTGTTCGGAGGTGTTCTAACCAGTCAGAGGTGGTGTCAGTTGATTAGAAGTGACAGCTTCCTTCTGGGTTGGTTTAATAAGGCAAAGACAAATATCTAACCAACTGATGACAAACCAACTGTAACCCAACACTATGTTGCAGCAAATAGGAGGTATGAAATTAGAGATAAAAAAATGACAAGTATTGAAATTAATCTCTAGATGGCGCTACCACTGTGCATATGTTGATACCTTATTATATGGGCCCATTTGTTTTTGTACATACATCAAATGCAGTACTGCTGCATGTGTTAAATCTGGCATAAATCAGATTGTTAACTAGTTCATAGATACAGCTTCACACTTAGCTACATTCAGTTGAATTGCGATACTCTTTTCAAACTTCCTTGGAACTTTGTGCTTTGTGACATCATATAGGTCTCTTTTTTTGTCCTATATTAGCACTGAAATAGCAGGAGCCTAGCAACGCGCCTGTGTTTAGCATAGGACTACTGCGGACTTTAGGAGCCTCTGTGCTTCATGTGACCAGCAACAGGGGAAAAGCATGCTGGTGTGCCTTTGATACATGCCTCTTCATAGACAATGCTGCATTGTTTCAGAAGAAAGGACACAGTGTGATAGTTATAATTATGACTCAAGGGGAAACCTTCTCTCATCCAAAGTCATTTTATGTAAATGTTAGTCTCACACTAAAAGCACATCTCCCCAGTGATAATTACCCTCCCTTTGCTGTACATGTTATACCATAGGCAGCTAAAGCGTTTAAAAGACCCGAACAGCCGACTACAATTTTTCCGTCTTATCAAGTTAAAAGAAATAGGTTATGTGCACGAAACACATTGCTTGTTGTTCTTTTAATGTCGGGCAGATGTTTACCATTTGTTGACCGCATAAAATCACTGCTTTGTCCTTGGGGGGAGGGGGGGAGAATACTTGGAGTGAGATTACTTGAGCTGAGATAAGGTGTGGGGAACGTAGCCGACCCTGGTTCACAGACCAAAATGACCTCTGCCGTTAAGGGTCGTATACAGAGAACTAGGAGATCACCTCCATCCGATGATCCGAAATCTCATTACCTAACTGACTGGCAGGCAGGCGGACGTACGGAATAACTGACATGCTAGTTGAATGTGGCTTTATTATTCATTAAGTGCCGTACAGTATATAGTGCATGATGATGAGTGCCACGGGGAGTAATGTGTACTGAATGAAACTGAGGCAGATCGTAACAGAGAGTTATTACTTTACATACTGTATCGGAAACACCACAAATTGAATAATGTCCCCCGATAATTATCAGAAGTGTAAATAGTTGCGCAAAATAAGAGTTTGTGTTTGGTTTCGGGTCTGTGCTGGAACACGTTGTGGGAAAATACTTTTGTTTTGCCTAAAATAATAAAGGATACACATAGGAAGTGGGAAGTTCTCATAGGGTTCCTGCGCTCTTTTTCTCCCTAATCTCTTTCCATCCCACATAGCTCCCGGAGTAATGGCCTTTCCAGACCCTTTTTAAACAGCTTGTGTTTACTGTGAGTGACCTCTCACCAAATTACCAGCTGTGGCTCCGGCGCTGTGTTTTGTCTTTCCACAGGGATTACCCTCCTTCTGCAACTCTTCAACCGCACCTCTCTTTACCAGTTCCCACTCGCTGCCATCCCCCAGCCGCCACCGTCCAACCTTTAAGTTGATGTTGTTGCATAATGAGTGACAAACTCTAGTGTAGGGCTACTAATAGACATTAAATAGTAACGCTGGTCTCTTGTTTTAAAATGGAAGGATTGTGTTACTTGCTCACGAGACGTAACAGCGAGGCTATTATGTCGAGGACTTACTTTTAAATTTACAGGGAATACTATAGTCATACTGTAGGGCATTGAGTTCAGGGAAATACCCAGGCAATGTTGTTTGTTTAATGTTCTCATTGTAAGAGGAGAGTAATGAGTAATAATACAGCTACAAGCCAAGGTCACAGCTTCCGCCTTTTTGTTGTGAATACTCAATAGACTCTTGCATAGAGTTTTCCACTGCAGAAACTATGACCAAAGCAAGCGGCAGGTCTAGGCAAAGTATAAGTGAGTAAACCCAAAAGGTTAAAGGTGCTGTGTTTAAGGCATTACGGCATTACTGACCTCTAGTGTTAGCGAGGTGAAAAGCACTAACAAACCAAAACAAGCACGGCTTGCGCAAGCTGAGGGGGAGGACCCGTTTGGCGGCTGTCAAAGCAAAACAAAGAGCAGATACAGCACCACTGAGACGCAATAAAAACAGAGAGAGAGAGGGGGAAAGCTGTCAGACCGTCACCGCTATACTATATCTTACAACGCAATGTGGTAATTCGTCTTTTTATTTTATTTTAACATATCACGGATAGCACCTTTAAAAAAAAATAACCCGTTCTGTTTCAACATGCATGTCACCCGTGACCTTATCAGGAAATGTGTATGTTTGCTTTTCCATTCGAGCTTGTAGGCTTTTTCATTTGCATCTGTTGCAATGTGTTGACTAAATATGATGAAAACATTACAAAGCTTGCCAATGCAAATGTTGTCCCTGGCTACATGCTGACAGAGCCTTTTGTCAGACGTTTGTTGATAGTATCACCCATCAGTCTCCTTTGAATGCGTCTATTCACATACCATGTCAGTCACATCTTTTCTCATTTATTTTTATATCCTATTACCTATGACTGTATTATCAGTATAGTTATCACTATGTGTAATTAGTCAAGCAATTTTCTTCCTGAAGGGATATATATGTATATATTTCAGTGGTCCTGTCAAGAGAAACTCTAAAGTGATAAAGAAAGTCTAATTACCGCTCTCCAGATGTACTGTAAGACTAATCTCAATCCAGATGCAAGTCTCAGATTTCACATTTCTAAAAAAATGCATGTGATGTCATGCTTTTAATTGTCATATATAATCACCATCATCAAGTTCAATCGACTCTAAAGTGATTTCAGAGTGAGCTAGGCTCCCAGAAATAGGGTGTGGTTGTGAAACCGTTTGCAGTGGGTTTGGTAACGAAAAGTGAACACAGGAATTAATGTCGAAGGAGGATTCCAAGACTGTTTCAACATTGACAGAAAACAATATTGAGGCCAGGACGCTCTTTATGTTTTTTTAATGCTCATTATTGCACTTAATTACAAAATCTCTAGTACGGTACAGGCACAGTATTAGTCCTGCGAATGATTAATCGTGCTGGTCATAATCGGTTCACATAGGAGGACACTTTCATAGGAGGGTACTTCTGACAATTTTTCGAATGGCTCGGAATATAGTGTGACATTTAACCGTTTTCACTGTGTTGCCATACATCTGAGTAGTTCAGCACACTGTTGTTCCACTGGCCCTGCCTGCAGGTTCATGTCTTCACGGGGCGGTAAAGCTGATTACCTTGCTGCTTATTACTGACTGTGGGGGCAGTGCCTCCATACCGACGCTCTCCGCTTAGACGCTTCCTGAGACGCGGTGCGGGAGCCTCAGTGACAGGGGATTTAGGCGCAGCAGACGAGATTTTCTGATGTCACAGATGGGGCGTGGCATTAAGGTAGGCCTGCTGCAGCGACACGGATAGAGCCGAGTCTGTCTGACTACCCATGGGAGATACACAACAGCATGGCAAATATTTAAGCCGGGAGAGCCTCGAGCAAAGAGGTAAGGTCATGGAGCGGTATATTTGCAATCTGCTAGGAAGAGAATCTCTGTCTAGTACCACCTGCTTTCAAACCTTGCGGAGCGTTTTCCTTGTTATGGCTATAGTTTTGTCTTTGTACAGCACACCTTTACTGTCAACAACTTGCAAATATTGACTATGGGCACCCACCTGCTCTGGCCAGGTCTTAAATAATTCTACTATTTAATACAGGAGAATACAGTTGTTAATAAGAGGGCCTTTACATGTTTTTTTTACTGTATCGGTTATGAGTGGGTACATTTTTTTCATTTGGTTAAAGGTGGAGTGTGCATATGAGCAATTTTGTAGAGGCAGGTTTGAGCCTATACAGTTGACTGGTCAGGAAACTATAATGAAGAGTGTTGGGAGTGGTACTGTTGTGGTTGCTGGAGTTAATGCATTGTTGCTCTCGTTTCTTAAAATACTTGGGGGTGTTGCCTGAAAGGGCACGGGCAGGAAGGCCTCTTTGAAAGCTTCTTTGTACATAAACCCACCTTTTCCCAAGGGGCCTACTGCTACACACCAGCTGCTAATTGACATACCACAGCAGCAAGACTTACTAATCTTTAGCCTTCCTAGAAACGCTGAACATAGGAAAGTCAAATCTGTGCCGGTGCTTTTTCCTGGTTACTCTCTGGGTTACTAGCACCTATTTAATGTTATGTGTGTTTATTACCAAGCCTTCAAGTCCCATTACCAGCTGAAACAATGTGCGATGGAATGAAAGGAATTTGGACATTCCTTTGTTCAGCTGTTTTACTCCTGTTTGTAAATAATATCATTGTTTCAGTTGTTAATCCTCAAAACAAGACTCTGTATTTGCATCTAACTTATCAGTAGGTTTTATTAAAATATGTCTAACTACTGACATTCAAGTAGTGCACTATCAGCAAACAATAAGGTAAGACTTAAGCTTCAGTTAGCCACAGAGTGTGTCGATTCAAATAGTGCAGGTGTTGAAAACGGTGTTGGTGCCTAGTTTCTAATCAATTGCAGATCTTGATAGGTCAAATGGAAGAGATGAATAACATGATTGTATACGGAACTCTAGAGCCCCTTTCTCTCTCTCTCTGTCTCTGTCTCTCCCTCTCTCTCCCTCTCTCTCTCTGTCTCTGTCTCTCCCTCTCTCTCCCCCTCTCTCTCTTACCCATGCACACTCATATCAACACAAAGGTATTCCAAGTATTTTTCACATTAGAAACAGTACCTGGATGTTATCCTTTGATATTCAGTAGTCAGTTTGTTGAGATCTCTCAGAAAAATAAATTATTTACCTGCGTGAGCAACAGGTTCAGTTTATGAGAGTACGGGATTTATGAAGATGGCATATATATTTCTTTTTGTATTGTACACATTTTGTGTAAATATTTTCATCCCTTTTTTCCTGTCTGTAGTTGCATTGCAAATTCTTTCTCAAGTTTGAGCCAGAGCACCAGACATCGCGTTATCTCGCACATCTGTTTTTACCGTTTCAGTCACAGATTTGTAAGTAAATTGTGGGCTGCAGACAGTGTAGTTGGCATAGCAGAATTTCCCTTTATCTACCAGTAGTAACTGCATCTGGGGCAAAGTGTCAATTTATCTGCGATGTTGAAGTTCGCAGAATTACCCTGTGATGAAATGGCGCATGGCACAATGGCTGAAGGCCTGTTATTTCCTGGTAGTCTATGATCATGTCTGTCAAGCATGTCCTGTGGTATTGAATGGACTTGTTTGTGAGTGTTAGACCTCACAAGCGAAACCTTGTGAATGAGGCCTCAGCCCAGTCAAGCTGCAACATGTTTTCCCCTCGTTCAGCTACACACCCTGAGCTTCAGGGAAAACACTGGTTTGGATGGCAAAAAACAGAACAGTCAGTGTCTCGGTGCCGTGTCACCTGCTCTATAAAGTGTCTTGATAACAACACCGATGGCGCTGCTGGACTCACATGATACTATCTGTGTGAAGTAGATACATCTACACATTAGGGCCCAGTTGTAACCATCTCACGTGCGAGAGAAGGTTAAGCAAGACAGTGGTGTAAAAAGGGGGCTCTTAATCTTGTTTCCAAATAAGCGAGCGCCACAAAATCTGGACTTTGAACCACCTGGGAGACAACAGTGCCTGTCTCCGTCTCTGCTAGCTAGCGCTGTCTGTTGACATATTTATTGGGGCTGAGCTATTCATCGGTCCTATCTGGAGGTTCCAGACCAACTGGGTCTGCGAGCTGTATATTATTGTTTATCAAACACTCTTACTTCCCTTTGTCTGCCTTGCATCCTGCGAGACTAGGCCCACGCTCTCAAAAAAGAGCGGCACATTTTCAGTACATCCATGCGACTAGTTCGGGACATATGTACATACGCAGCATATGTTACTAACAACTATCTGTTGTGTCGGAAAAAGATATACAACCGCGCGTGTTTTGTCCTAAATTAGATAGACGGATGTGTTGAAAATGAATCATCCTTTTTGAAAGTGCACCTTGGGCTCCTAGCAGCAATCCTTAACCTACCGAAGTAGCATTTCAACAACCGTTTAGCATAAAGGATGCGACTGAGACAACAGATGATGTGATAATGGCGATGCTGTTATTATGCAGCATGTACTTTATGGTCACACACAGTACCGCAAAAATGTCATGACTTGAGAGCGTTGAGTGGCCCATATACTTACAGAGTAAGCCTTAATACAAATGTAATATTTGCGTGTGTGTGCGTGTGCGCGCGTGTATTTGCACGCACGCGTGTTTTCATATCTATCATACTGTTTAAGGTCGGCAACCCTCCTGCAGAGACTAATAATCCTTTCCAAGACATGGCTTAGTGGAGCCTATAAACCTTAGACATTGCTGGGATTCCTCTTTGTGAATGAGCAGTGCCCCCAGAAGAGAGTCTGCACGGCTGTAGCTCAGGGAGTCTGCAGGGAAACAAATCTGTTCCTCTACGCTGACTAAACAACTTGAGGCTTGAATGTTTACGAATGATGTAGACGCGTAGATTCGTTCGCTGAGCCGCCGAGTGACATTTCGGGACACGAGTAACGCGCAGTCTCCTTTGACTTTGCGCGACAATGCCGTTGCCGTCGGCTAACGTCGGCAGATGAAAGTTGCAGGTCAGAGTGCGCAGAAACAGAAAAAAACAAAAGGTGCCGTAGCTAATACGACGTTTTAACGACGATCCTATTCAAATCAAGCTAGATTAGGTGTGGTTCGAGACCACAGGTTTCCATTGTTCACCTCTTCTCAGGGAGCCTAATCTGTCTAATGTGATAATGGTGGAATTATCTTAAATTGTAGATTGTTTCACAGAGTTCCTATGTATGCCTGGCTAACAGATGGTCAGAGTTATATGCAGTTTGTTGGTCCAAGATATTTGGTGGGGCATAATTGGTTAGTCTGTAATGCTCACATCGCTGCTACTGCTGTCTCCCACGCTGTATTTACGCAGTTACCAGGACTCTTAAGCTTAGAAAAGTACTTATCTAAAATGTGCGTGCGTGTAATATCTACTTAACCACACTGAAAACCTGTAGTGTATCAGAAAATCCCAGTAGTACCAAGTGAGGTTCGCTAATACTGTTGTACCACATTCAAACCAAACCTACGCTGCCCTATAAAACAGAGTTGTCCCAAAATGTGTTACGAAATACAGACGTCCACAGTGATTGAAACTAAGATCACTGCATTGTGCCTCATTTGTCAGCCTCACATGCCTTGTCCATTCACAGCCCCTTCTTTGGGCCTAATGAGTAAATCTCTCCACTTCAGTGTCTTGTGACTAGTTTGCAAAGTGGACTTGGGCTCTTTCATGTAATAGCCTCACTCCTTGCTTAAACGTGGGGAAGAAAGGATTCCTTTCATACTGTCTATTGCAATTTGATATTCAATAATGTTCTTTAAGATTGCAGTAACATTTGTAATGGCATTATTTAAAAAGCAACCGGATTAAATTGGTAATGGCATTTGATATGTGGATCTTCCCTATGGCCTGTCAACGGTTATCTATTTGTATGACTGCATCAAGGTAATACTCAGACCTCTGTCAAGCCACTGTAGCAACTGTGAGAAATGTGTTTACTTTCTTGTCCAACGACAGGGTGTCAACCAAAAGCAAAGCCCCGTCTCCCCCAGCGCTAAAGAGTCTGGAGTCCCCTGGCTTTTCCCAGAGGTACCCAGGATACCCTCATCTGACCATGGACCAGAAGGAAAACCTGATTGAAAAAGATCTCTCCCTGGTCGTGGTTCTACCCGGTGGAGTGGAAAAGATCACCACAGTACATGGCAGGTGAGATGCCTGAACTTCAGTTATGCTGGAGTTGGCCTCTACGTGTGACATGAACTCGGGGTTAACTCCCGCGACAAAGGAAGACATACTGCATAACCCATACATGTTCCAACACTAGGGGCGTCTTTTATATTCATGAGGGATAATTACGGAAACAGCATTGTGTATTTTCAAAGACTAAATACTTTAGTAGAATTGTATACGTCCAGTTGAAGCACAGCATCATGGGACTGATTCTGCATGATGTCATCTTACAAAGTTCAAACTTCAATTCCAATTAGACTGAGTCAGATAGGTGGAGCCGCTGAATCGTGGTTTTGGTCAACAGTATTTGTGCAATGTTTGGGTATGCTTCATTTTATTACTCCGCAGTTACTCAAACGGAATGATAAAATTAAGGATTTATGCAGCAATATTTTTTAAATATCAGGGTTGAACTCGCGCTGGAATTTAAATCTATATTTACTGCGGACACATACAATAGAGGTGCGAACCTTACAGTCTGAGAGTTTAACTGTGACTACACCACCTAATCAGATCAACATGTGTCAACATACATCCACGTCAATGAAGTTTTTCAGAACAAGGTCTTTGTGTCCTTCTACGAGTCTGTGTACGCGCACGGCTCAGACTTTCCATCAACAAAGTTTACTTAAGATATCATTATCCCTTTCTCACAATGCGTACAATTCACAAACATTCCTTCGCAGGTATCTCGCACCCCTTGGCCTCTTGAGAAATGACTGAGACCAATTCAATATAAAAGGATTAAGCATCAAATTCTTCACCCTCTTTTTTTCCTTCTAAATGGTGTTCAAAGGGTCCACGCAGCACAGGGACTCATTATAATGAAGCTTAGGTGTATGGCATTGTATTCCAAAAGCTCTCTAAAATGCAGGAACTAGGGGAGCTTCACGTAGTTACTGTTGCTACTGCGCTATAAAAATATTCTAAAATGTATTATCAGCTAACATCCTGCACGTGGCTTCTTTAATGCTGAACTGGTAATGCAAATCATTGCCCATATACGAATATATTATAATTCACAAACTAGATTTCAATGCCAACAAACCGCAACAATCGCAGGGTTGCCGTATGAATACAAAGCGATGCAGACACAACTGGTTCTGTTTTCCACTGTGACATCAAATGTGTCAAAAGACATTTTTCGTCGGCCCCATAATTGGATTAATGAGAGTCCTATTTTGCATTGCGGAACTGGCACTAAACCAGATTCCACCAACATTCCTCCTGTTGAGGGCCAACATTCATCCTGCTTTTGTTTTGTCACGTCTGCCGTGTCTTTCAGCAAACCCCTGATGGATCTTTTGGTGACGCTCTGTGCCAAGTATCACCTGAATCCATCCAGCCACACCTTGGAGTTAGTCACCGCCAATAGAAACCACATCAAGTTCAAGCCCAATGCGCTGATAGGAACTTTGGAGGCGGAGAGGATCCTGCTCAAACCTAAAGGAGCAGAGGACAAGAACAAAAAGACTGGCCCTCAGATGCCTGAGGTACTGCGCCCATTCATCTACAGCACCCATAAATCATAAACGTTACGTTAAAAAAAAAAAAACACGGAGCACGTCAAAGTGGCATTCTTTGTATTTTCCAGGCAACCGTTCGAATGGTGATAAACTACAAAAAGACTCAGAAAACTATACTACGGGTCAACCCTCGAATTCCCCTGTCGGAGCTTTTACCGGCGATCTGTGAGAAATGTGAATTTGACATGGCGACAACAGTTCTACTGAGAGATGTCCAGTCACCGGGACCTTTGGACCTGTCCAATACTCTCAATGATTATGCCATAAGAGAGATTTATGCAAGGGACACAAAAGGTAAGAACTAGATGACAGAAAAACAAGCGCCGCTGCATAGAACAGCGTGACATTTTGTACCTCAGCGCCTTTGGCTGTGTACTGCGTTTTATACCGCTTCAACTCATTCACCGTGGATTACTGTGATATGTACCATTTGCTCTCCTCTCCATCTTGAACCTGTTGGCCCTGCAGACCAGCCTCCCTCGCCTGTGTGTCCGGCCTCGCCGTCTCATTCAGGTAGTACGCTCTGATCCTGTGTCCTTATCATTAACCTGCGTGCCTCAACTGCACCGCCGGCTCCCTCCCAGTGTTCTCCTAAACACCGTCTTATAATGCTTTTCTTGGCAGGTACCGTGACACCGGGTAAAGATAAAGACCAGAAAGAGAAGGAAAACAAAGGCCTCTTCAGCATGTTTAGAAAAAGCAAGAAAAAGTCTGAACAGGTAAATGTTTGCCCGTGACGCAGCCGTGCCTTAGTGTTGTTGCTGCCTGTCTTCAGATGTGTTGTGAGTTTGTGTAAAGATGGAGCTGCATTGACAAATACGTTCAGATCTACGGAGGGAGGGTTTTTTTCTTAGTTCTGCCATTGGTTGAAGCGCGCTGTGTTTTTTCGGGAACCAGGCCTCTTATCATGACCCGATTGGATGTTTGTTCTTTAAAGGCAATGACAGCCAGTGCTCCGGCTTCCCCAGTCCTTGTGAGCAAGCCTCGACCCCTCAGCATGGCCTTGCCCAGCGCGAACTCTTCCCCGTTCCTCTCCCCCACAACGCCGACCGACGTGCCAAAGAAGAGGCGTGCGCCCCAACCCCCGATCCTCGTGTCCCAGAGCTGCCCCTCGGACCTCAGCACTCGCCAGAGGCTTCACTCAGAACCTGACGCCCAACCAGACAGTGACCAGGTGAGTAGACCCAATTGTTGACAAGAGAGCAGGTCTTCTCAAGAGGTCAGATCGTTTACTGGTATGGATTTTAATTGTTGGGGTGACTTCTGTGTTCGGGTGCGTTTATTACAGTGTTCAGCCAAACCTTGGGTTTGTCTCCTCTGCTCTATGTAGATGTCTGGATTAAGTCGTGGGTCCTCAGCAGAGTCTTCCCTGAAGAGAACCAAGCGCAAGGCTCCTCCACCCCCAATGTCTCCTAGCGTCGTCGTCCAAGACAACACTTCTCCAGATGAGAGTTCACAAGGTTTGTCTTTTGTTTATATATTTCTCTCTCTCTCTACGCCATGTTTATCAACGTATTAGGAGTTTTTATGATCACTGAATCCCGCCAGGCAGATTTTATGTTGAATTTAGATTGTCTCACTTCTGGAAAGAAAATTAAATACTGTGCTATTTGGATACGTGCACTTTGGCCTCAGAGTCAACAAGTGAAAGCCATGGGTCAATACGTTCTCAGACTTTCATTCTTCATTCTGTCACTTTAATTTCATTTGACTCTTGTGCCTCCTAGTGGCGATTATAACACAATGGTTTATATGAAATGAGCTTGAAATGAGCTTCACGGCTTTGTTTTCATAGCAAACTGTGATGATCTTTTGGGGAATTGCATTGTGGTCAGAGGAAAGTGATTTCATTAAGGAGGCCCTGTGTTTAACCTTACAGACTCTGGGTCATCAGTCGGAGGTGAATCAGAATGAGTAGTGTGTTCCTGCTTCCACCTGCCTCTACCTGTCCTGTGCTGCCTCTCTCGTCTGTTCAGTCCTCAAGCAATTCAACTTCTCTTCTCTGTGGTGGCCTGCTTTTCCTTTTTCTATCTACGTGTGCTGTCTTTCTTACCGCAGACTCTCTTTCAAGACGCAGACTCGTGTCCTGTAGCTGGAAATCAATGCATGCTTATACAAATACTGCCACATGTCTTTTTTAGTAACCGTTGAATACTATCCAATGTCAATCTTAAACCTGAGATTGGAGGTTTTGCATTTTAATTTAAGCTAAACGTACGTGGTGCTACATACCAAATGACTGTATACTCTAAATTCCTAATTTTGTTCTAAATATCTGTATTTTTTTTTTTTACTATGGCGGTTGACTGTTAGTTTTCAATGCTTGTTTGTTTGTTTGTTTGTTTTCCGTTTTTTTCGTTCATTCATCTTTTAATCATTTTTCCTTGGGTGCTAAATTCCTTCTTTTTTACATCTTTTTTTTATTTTGTCCAGACATTTTACAAAACTGTCCTCTATTTCCCACTGTATTTCTATGTGTCTTATTCTGGGTATTTACATACATGTATAAATACCACACAAGGGTCCAATATCATTGGCACATAATTCTTGGTGATTGTTTTAACCTGTTAAAGTACTTAATGGGTGGCATCTACCATATTAGGACAATACTGTAAGTTAAGTATCATAAATTGACTTTCAAATCCTCCTGTGATTGTCTAAAAGTTTCTCTAAACTCCAGATTTCATTGTATTGTCCAATGTGGTAAACCTTACTCATCTGGTACTCCGAGCAGTTTAAAACAAACCTTTTTTTTTTTTTTTACAAATTTTATTTAACGTAGGTCTGATAGTCACACACACTAATACCCCTTTCACATTGACCCGGGTAAAACCCATGTCTGCTGTTGGTGTGAATGGGTCGACGTCGGAGGTGCACTAGTATCACGTAAATGGCGCTTAATACAAAGGGGAGCTAATACTGCCTGGTAAACAAACCTCCGTTCTTTCAAGCTGCAAGCGAGTTTACATGTTGCAAGTAGTTGCCTAAAGCTTTCATTGGGAGACTGAATAAAGAAAAGAAATCCTATGAAAAATCTAGAACTGCCTGACCAAACACCAGATCGTCCGCACCAGCCGCCATGTTGAATCTCCAGTGTAAACAAACTTTGACACGTCCGCTTTTAATGACTTGAAAACGCAATGGCCCTGTTCAGCAGTGACGTATACGCAAGTAAACTTTCGGATGCGTGTCTGGTGTGAACGGCGGCGACCCGGGACTTACCCGTGATCATAGTGTGGTTTGAATGGGTCCAACGCGGGTTGAACCCGTGTTCAATATCCCGTGTAAAACCTGGGTTTTTTGTGTGAAAGGGGTATAATATTGTATCCTTGAATTACTTTTGATAGAAACGACGGCTAGGTTGTCTAGTGCACTAATGTACTTACCGTACATCTTTAGATATGGTTGAATCATGTCTTCTTTTGTAAAATAAGTATATTCCAATGTAGAAATTGCAATCTACAGTATAGATAGAGAGAACAGTTCCTTGTTTTCTTTGCATTTTTGTACTTCTGCACAGTGCTAGTGCATCACACACTGTATAACAAAGACCTCATTTGTTAGCAATTCGCTGGCATAGCTCCCAGATCTCGTTAATAAAACGTGTCGTCATAGAAATGTCACTGCTCTCTGCATGTATACACC
>OMKK01058067.1:1529-21529 GCA_900302305.1 Polymixia japonica | reverse complement strand
TCCAATCTTCTACAGGCACGGTGCAACTCCGCCGGAGCATTTGACTGCACAGGCGACAACTGATGTATTTATGGAGGAGAAGGGTGATTTATATCAGCATCTCCACAGTTTCCAACTGTCGCTATAATCACTAAACCTTCTTGCAAACTTTTTTGATTAAAAGTAGCAATTTTTCAGTCGCAACTATACTTTTTTTTAGCATCGAGCCAATTTTTATTTCTGTAGCCCTTCATCACGTTACAGCCTCACATGGAAGACATCTTGGGAAGGGATAAAATGCAGGAATCCCCTTCCAGGTGGAAATGGGCCGGGGACGCGACGCACAGTTGGACGACATCACAACGGTCCCGACAGCCACGTCGCACGGGCAGCGACTACGAGAAAGAGACGCGAAACAGGTGAAATAAAAACCCGAATGACCTATGAGAACATCTCACCTGCTCCCTGCCCCATAAACTAACGAGGACATTGGACCAGGTGTTACGTGTTCTATGGTGTCATTTCTAATTAAAAACTGTACTTATAATGTGGTCCCCACCACTTCAATAAACCAGTGATTCAACAACGCCGTTAGACGTGAGAGTCACGTTGCGCGTGTGTGTGTGATACATTAAACAGGCCATATGGTTCCAGTCCATCTAGGATAGTACACAGGACACAGGTGGTCCGAGCACCTGGTGGTTACAGAGAGGAATCTAGAAATAGGAAAGCATCAACTTAATGGCGTATATCTTTGGCTGAAGGTTAAAGCACTTTGCTATAGGTCAGATCTGGGACAAACAGTGCTTCCAAAAAGTTCGTCCAAAAACCATATTTCCTTCAGTATTTAGCCTTGTTTCATTTTCACCAAAAGTGAAAGTGAGTCCTGTGGGCTGCGGGCGCCCGCGCTTCAAAATTTATAAATGTAGTATTTTGGTGAAGATGAAACGAGGCTGAAGGAAATATGCATTTTGGGCTCATGTTTGGCTACAGAACCCTTGGATTATGCAGCATGAGCCGTTTTGGATATTTGATGGTCATTTGGATGCCGTTTTGAACTCTGGACAAACTAACACTGGGTCTCGAGGCAGCTCGTGGAATCGACTTCTTATTGCAGACTTAAAAACTCGGGAAAAGTCGGGATTCAACTGACATGGGGGTAAGTAACCAACACCATGAAGTTAGTTTTATAAGTGAACTTCTCCTTTAAGTGTACAGGTGGTCAGAATAGAGTGCCAATGTTTTTTTGTAGGCCAACCTGGAAGTTAGCTCTGCCATGGGTTCCTTCGCCAAAAATCCTTCGCCAAAAATCCAACATTTACTGATGAATTTTATCTCGTAGAACAAAACGCGCCATATCTCTTATGTGTCAACCACAGACCTTATTTCATGGATCTCACATAAACACAATGGGAAAAGAGTTTTGGCGAGGGAATCTATGAGTAACTTCTACACTTCTAGGTTTTAAGACTCTAAACTGGGGAGCTCAATTCTAGCTAGATTCAGCTAGATTGTCAATTAATGCATCATCACAAATCAATTTGCTTTTAGAGGCAGTTTTAGATTATCTACAGTAATTGCTTCAACTTTACTGTCGTGGTTGGCATTCCTCCCTAAACAGCTACTTAATTCCTTTTAATTAGGCAGGTTTACAGGATTTAAATTGACAAACCCCTCAGGGATGACTGCACTCAACAGGTTTGCATTATGTGCAGGTTTGCTTAACAACATTGGAAAACAAATGAATCAAAAGTGAATAATATCTTTAAGAGGTACAGGCAACGGTGGAAACAATAGCTGATTATGCGGCGTTTTAATCACAGCCTCAAAACAAGCCCGGAAAATCCTTTAAAGTACGTCCATACCCGATCCCAGCGTAGCCAAAATATGTAAATCTATAACAAGTTTAAAACTCCCAGAATGTAGGCTATTTCACCTTTCCTTTGTCGACTTGAAACAAAAGCGGCAATCTCATTCTTGGGTATTTCTACTAGTTAAAGCCTCATAAACGTACCGGAGAAGTCAACCTTCTCAGTATTTTTCCACACTTTGTTGTGTCTGAACGTAAGCAGCTAAAACAGACGCAGCTCCTTGTGAAAGATTAAAAACAGACAGAGAAGAGGAATAGTGGAATATGGTGATAGCTCACAGACACTGGCACAGTGACAGTATAATATAATATGCGTAGTGATCACGACTCAAATTGGCAATTATACGTTTAGAAAATAGTAAACAGGTTATCATTAATCATAGATTTTAGGAAAATCGAAAAACGTTACCTGTTTATAGTTCAATTTGATAAAGAAAGGGACGGAATAAGGGCTAACTTATATACTGTATATTCTAACGTCAACAATATTTCATAATTGTAGTGGCCTACCATGTAGCAGCATATGCAGTCCTGGCTACAGATGGTTTAAATGTTTTCTTGTATGGTTTTGCTATTTCTTGCCTGAGATCAAGATGAAAGATGAAGGTGCGGGTAATGGAAATGGCTCAGAGATGACAACCATAGTGATTGTTTATGACTAGAGAGAGTGGAGAGTGGCAGCAAAAGAGAGGGAGAACAGTGAGATCACTGAGATAAGGTGCGTGAGTTGCCGTGATTGTTGATTTGAGATTTCTATGGTGTCCTCAGATAACAATCCCAAAACGTAAACACTGCAAAAATGGTTTCTGAATAAATCTGCCGTGTTTTGTAAATACGTGCATATCTCATATGTGCATGATACCCCCTGGTATTATCTCTGTGCTGGCTGTTAGTTGCTCTTCACCACATCTACAGTATATGTAAGTGCGTGGTTTGTGCACGTGTGCGTGCCTGTGGAGGCGTGGGCGTGCGTGTCTACGTGCACGGGTGTCCTTACATGTCTCTGTTATACAACGGTGGCTTCAAAGGCGCAGGTGAATATCAGTGCTGTATGACCAAATAAAGGCAGCATTATGATTCACTACGTGCCGTCTGCTTTACCTGGGCTCTTCCAGTAGCCAGTAATGAGAAAATGCATCATCTGTTGCATGCCCAGAATGGCACTATTCCCCATGCCTGGTGGATATATAAACAAATGGGTTTCTGTCAACTGGAGAAACAGAAAAAAAAGAAAGAAAAAGAGAACGTTGTTCAAAATCTTAGTACAGGTTTTTGTTTTGGTAAAATTGGTACAGAGACATATTGACAATTTAGTTCCACGGGACTTCAAGGCACAATCTGTGATTGGTTCGAACGGTCACGTCGGCCCACTTCTGTTTGTTTGGTAAACAGTGTGATGTAGCTGTTTGGTAACAACAGAAAAGTTTTAAAAGCCGCTCAAACACGGGGAACTGAGGCAACGTGCAAACCCAAACAACATTGTTGTTGTAATGCCTTGCTTGGCTGCAAGAGGGCAGCACTTAAAACCCAACCACATATTGTGCCTTTAATGAGACAGGTATGGTTCAACAAGGACAACAGGACCTCACATACTTTTTGACATAATTTTTAACAGCCGTTCATCTAACCTTGTTAACTTTGTTTTTAATTTGGTCAATCTTATCTCTGTAGGTTGTTGTGCTTCCTGCTTTGCTGGGTTCAGTGTCACTTGGCAAGATGCCCATCAAAAGTGGTCCAACAAAATTAATGAAATAATGTGTATTGGGAACTTAACATAAAGGTAGGGAGTACCAAACATAGATTACTGAAGTTGAATTAGGCGCAGTATATTGATAGACACAGTATGCAGAGACAGATGGCTTCCTCCTTCAATCAGATCACAGGGGCGGGACGCCCTGACTACAAAACACATAATAAAGAAACGTCACTGTTTGAAAACGTATTTACTCACTATGATTTAAAAATCAATAGAAAACGCGGCCGTGTTTAAAGCGCTCTCTTCTGTGATCTGTCTTGCAAATGATCACCCGTTCGATACACCTGTGCGGTGCGCGGAATCCCTTGGCGGTAGCGGCTAACTTCAAGCATCAAATTCCAGCGTTTTGATTGGCCGGTGTTGTTGAGTCGTTTACCTCGCGCTGTCGAAAATTCACCTCAGGTAAGCGAACGACTAAATGACGATGTCAATCCTCAGCTGAAAGATGAGCTCGCCACCAAAAAAAAAAAAAGAAAAAAAAAAAAAGAAAAAAGGCTCATCTTTCTTCCGCGTGAACGGGGACACGAGATCGGAGAGAACGGCGACAGAGGGAGCCGGTTCGGCTGTCGGTCGCGCTGGAAGAAAGTCATTCACCAAGTGATTTGGTGGCTGAGCTTTTTTTTTGGAATGAGAGAGCCTATATCACCGCCCTGGACCAGTTCCTTGCTTGACAGGTTGATGTCAGAGCGCTGTCACGCGTTCGGAGACTGAGTGACATTAGAGTGAATTGCCCTTTCATAGTGACCTCTGAAATGAGATCTCAGTGAGAACGATTTTGCTCAGACTGTCAGTCTGTCGTTACATCAGCGGGTTGGTAAAACTGCGGAACCTTGACGTCAACGCAAGACTAGCGTAAACTACCGTCAACGGTCCGGCCCGGTGGCAGCGCTGAAGTTTTATCCTCTAGAGGAAAGAAAGAGTGGCGACTGCGATCCGGACAATCATCCGTCAGTCAGAAAGCTTATAATTCGCTTTTCTTGACGTGTCAAACTGACGCGCCGTGCTACTCTTGACACGAATGTCTACCGAAAGGTTAAAAAAAAACGACGGCGTTTATAAGTGTTTATTCAGGCGTTACAGATGCTGTATGTCAGAGTTCATGTTCATCTGAAAAACTCATGAACCACTCAGTTCTGATTCCGATTTTGATTCCGATTCCGATTCTGATTCTGGGTTGGTTGTTTAGATGCAGTCAATATAGTGCTTTCTCTTTAGATTATATTCAGGTCAGGTCAGCTTAGCTTTCAGTGTTTAAAAGTATCTTTAAAGTTAGATGAACACTATGTGCCCTAAAGATAAGAAAATCCTCTTTCAAAAGATTAAAAAAAGTATTTTTACACATGGTAATTGATTCCATTTTCGTCAGATAAACCCACAGAAGTCACATCTGTTGCCACAGATACCATCGTTTTGAAGTCATCTTGCAATTGAAAATAGCTCACAGAAGAAATAATTATATATACTGGTACTGAAGAGTGTGTCTGACTCTGCCCAGATTGCGTTGGCCCCCGAACTGCTTTCATACTTTCTATCTAAATAGAGTCCTTACAAAATGAGATATCCAGCGTTGGAAAAATGTGACACAAAACTATTATAAAACGATTTATCACGCATAGTCAAAATACTTGACAGGTATGACACTGATGTGACATTTATATTTTAGAGATATTTCATCATGAAATTCAGGTAATCGTTTTCTAAAAACTGATGTTTCGCATTTAATAAATGAACCCCAAATAAAACCAAAGACCAAACCCAGTATTGCACATTAGGCTCAGAGATTACATATGGCTCAGACATCCTGACCTTGAACCAGGTTGACACTCAATAGAACAGCCTGTCTACACATACGTTATTTATACTGCTCAGGTTTTTATCTTGACGGTCCCGTAATGGTTCGGATTAGGACTGAAGTTAACAGATAAAGCGACCGGACGTCCGTTTCAGCACGTTTGATGTTATATACATTAAATATGGTTGACTACATGCGACATATCTTCATCTGTGTCGGGGTGTCAAAGGAGTGTAAGTATGGACTTGTAGGTTTGGTTGGAAGTCGTGCGACTGCAGAGTGTTAAGGTGTTTATACGCCTTTCTCTTTTTCAGCAAGGAATTAAATTAAGTAAAAGCGCATTTAAAAAGGTGCGTTTTTAAAAAGAGGACAGAGATGTGGCCTGATCTCCTCCGGCAGGTCGTTCCAGAGCGACGGGGCCCGGAAAGCAAAGGCCCGCTCGCCCCACTGGTTTAAATGACAGGGTTTGTGAACATTGCTGACTGGAACAGAGACCATCTATCATTCAGAGGCCAGTGTGTGGTCAGATGCCCTCGCATCAATCAATCAGTGTGATCACAATAATAATCAGAATTGGATCCAACTACGTTTGTGTGTTTGCGCTAATTCAGTATTTCTAATTCAATATGTTCATAAAGTGATCCTCATATACAAATAGAATTTATAGCGCTGCCCATTTTCAAAGCTGAGGCTCTTTTTACTGTATAATCGTGTTGCTTTTACAAAAAAACATCACTGTGTGTGTGTGTGTGTGTGTGTGTGTGAGTGTGATGGACAGGACAGCAGATTTCCTCCCATTCCACCACATGCTGAATGCTACTTCCATTCATTTTGTCCTTGGCTGGCATTCTGCCAGTCCACTCGTTGCCAGCCAGCCCTAGGAGAACAGTTCTGGCACGGACAGGCACTGACATCATTAAGAAGAGAATTATGCAGTCTGTGTTTGCCCATGTGTGTGTGTGTGTGTGTGTGTGTGGCCGTGTGTGGCTGTGTGTGCAGAGTGAACTCCTTGAAAGATGGTAAAATATGACATATGACACAACATATGTTGGTGTTGAAAAAAATGACACAAAATGTTGTGTTGTCCCAAACTAGACAGACACTATGATGTTTATAACAATGATACTTCTTGCCAGAGCAGGGGCGGAGCCAGGCATTTTTCAACGGGGTGACCAGGATGGGACCAGTGGCCATTTTGGGGTGGCACAGAAATCACTATTATATGAACATAAAAATGCGTCTAACTAGAAAATAAGAGGCTGTTTTATGGAACCTACAACACATAACTCATAACTATTTGGAATTCAGGCAGCGGTGGAATAGATCAATTAATATTCAGTATACCAACATGTTTTTCTCATTCCTGCAGGTAAAGTAACAGTTTACTATAGGTACAAAGTACAAGTGTCCCAAAACTTCACTAAATAAATACAGTCACGGATGGAATAAGTAAAAGTGTCGAAAAGCAATCTTCCTTCTGATATTATTAGCTAACCTGTACTCATTTGTTGGTTTACTAGACTTGCCAGTTGTAAAGTCAAGTCTCCAGAGAGAATATAAGGTTGTTGTTATTATTATTTTATTTTTTAAATAAAATAACGGTATTGACGTTGTGGAGTAAATAACAGCGGTGTTGACCCTAGGATCTTATGCCACCAGTAACACTGACCACCGCGACACGCCTAGACTGAGGTGGACAGGCTTCAGTCCACGGTCCGCGCGCTCGTTCCAGAGGTGGAAAAACCAGGTTCAGGAAGTAGAAATGCACTAAACCATCTGATTGTAATTAACACAACTCTTCAGCTAGGCAGGGGAAACTAATTAGTGAAATCAGCTGGTTCACTGCATGACTGGAGCACATTCATGGTTAGGACTTCTACCTCCCAAACCTGGTTTTTCCACCTCTGCTTCTGTCCTGTACACACATTTGTATCTACGGCCTTGTTTACATGTGCGTAGACGCTGCACATTGGCTTCAGTGTACTCACACGTGCACGCTTTCTCCAGCGCATGTGTAGCCATGCATATATTGTATGTACGTGCTGCACGCTGACTGTTAAAGCCATGGCCACAGTTGCTGGCTGTCATGTACAATAAGCTGTCATGACAGCGGTCCCTAAGCGTTATAGACTATGAGTAGTGCAGGCTGCCTGTACCTGCTGTCTTTTTAGATTTCCTCCTCAACACGTAACAGGGTTGTAAAGAAAATATGAGGGACACAGGGGACCTGGCTACAATGATGCGACTTCCTCTGCGGTCGCGTTGCATTATGAATCCATCGGTGTCGCTAATCTTAACATTCTCCTGGTAAGACGGAAAACCGTTATTTATTGAGGAGTTCAAAATGATGATTTTGTCACGGAGTTGTCACGGTACCAAGCGAGACAGACAGGAAGTCTGAAATTGTCTCTTGTCTTTGAATGTGTTTAGTTGATCCGTAGAGCAATTGAAAAAAGAGATTCAAACACATTGAACATCTTGTCTAATGTTAAACATATCTGTCTTATTTCCAGTAATAACTATTGTCTTTAAGCATGTGTGTTTAGTTTCATGATTAGCGTAAGCTCCTCAGCTAGCCTGTGGTGCCCACTTCAACAGAGAAACCTGTCCCACTCTGGTAGCCAGACTTTTACCAGTAAACCAAACAAGAGTTCCCTTGACATTTGTCAGGACTGCTCTGTTAAATGTCAATGTTTAGAGGTAATCATGTGTCTCATGTTTGTGATATGTCAGCGCTTTAAGAAAGTGGTACTCCTTTCTTTTAAAAGCCACTCAAACACAGGGAACTCCTCTGTACTCGCTGCTGAAATTCAGTAAGAGAAAGATCACTGACGCTGATTGAGGCAGCATGCGACAACAATGTTGTTGTGTCTTTAATCCTAAACTCAAACCTTCCAAATAGCCCCTTGTAGAAGTGACACCCTGCAAATGTTCTCAGCGTAGGATTCTACTCTTCTAACCTTCCTTGTGGGGACATTTGGTCCCCATAGGGATACAAGTACAAGTGCAAACACACATTTACATTTTAGACATTTACCTGAGGGTCTTGTAGAGCATCTTACAGTGAGTACAACAGAAGAATGACCTTCTAGTCCTAGATCGACAGAATTACAAGAACCCGAAGAGTAAGGTCAGAACCACGGTGCCCTGACAGCACCCTTGTGGCCGTGGAATGATCACGAGAGAGAATTACTAGAAAATAAATTAAATAAGCGCTAAGGAGAGCGATGGGACAACAGGGTGGCCTATGGGTAGAGAGGTCATTTACCAACCAGAAGGTCCGGGGTTCGATCTCCCGTGCGGTCATACCTGTCGAAGTATCCTTGAGCAGAATACTTAACTCCTGCCTACTCCAGGAGGATTTGGGGGAAATTGATTTGTACTGTACACGCACTACGAAAAAAGGACAGCAACACGTCAAGTCCAGCGGAAGCCGCCTATGCCAGCTGAGCTTTGGTTGGTCCATGGTGTATTTCTACTGAAACATTTATCCTTTGCCCTGGATAGCCTTCCTATAGTGTCACTATATATAGATAGAAGTAGAGCTATAGGCCCTGGGGCTCCTTGAGCTACATTAGCATTCGGTATAGCACATGTACGTAGGCTAGCTATTACCAGCAACAGGGACTGGGTAAGAGCAGAGGGGCGGCCATTACATAGACGAGAAGGTGATGAGATGGGCAAGAGGAGGGGCACTACAGCACATACAGTAGATACGTGGAAAATAATTGTCCATTCAAATGTACTTTTATACAATACAGGAACAACAGAAAAGGATTTCCGCACACTTAATATTGTATTATGCTCCACATTTATTAAACGGAGTTTTCGGTCAGACTTTTCCATTATCCAGCACCTTAACAGCAAACGTTGAAGCCGGGTGAGCTTTCCCTGATAGAATACCTGAGTATGTACGATCTGAGCAGCTAGCTGCAGTCTCCGCTTCAGGGCCCCTCGGGGATCCACATAGGTGAGACACCAGCAAGTTCGTCTGGACTTTTTTGGAGCCCTTGCTCGCTTGTGGAGCATCAAGGGGCGAGAGGAAGAAATTCAGGACCGGGGGACAGCACCCCTTCACTTTACCCAGGAGGCTGCCGGGTAAAGTAGTTCACAGCCAGTACGACCACGTGCAACTACTACGCCGCTGGAGGTAGCGTAGCATAATCGTAGCCGAGGACGAGGTGGCTAGTAGCGGGCTAACGCCGGTAGATTGAGGGTGAAGAGCGTATAGGATTGAGACGGACTAATCGGATGAATGGACTGTTTGTGTCTCACTCCCTCTGCTACGTTTCTTCCTAGTGTCTGCTTTCTTTTTTTTTTTTTTTACTTCAGTCCGGGAAGATCGCTAGCTACTAATAAGTTCTGATGTCTTTTTATTCCTTCATGTCTGGAGCTTGCTTGCCGTCAAACCCAGTACCTCTCGTGGAAAGTGCGACACCTACCAATCCTAAGACTTGCATTCTGAAAAAACCCAGGTTGACTATTTGTGGGATGTACAGTATAAAATGAAGCGTATGACTCTGCATGGTACTGTCTTATATCCTAGACTATATTTTATATTGCAAATTAAGATATCTGACTATGACATCAGCAGCCCAGGGTTATGCGTCTGTAAATTATAGCTGGCAGCTTCTGCACAATAGGACCAGAGATGTATTGGTCAATAAAATGGTGAATAAGATATACACAGTTGATGATCATCATTAGTGCAAACAGCCAACAACAACAAAAGCATTAATAAGGTTATGCTTTTCAATAAACCCCATATCATTTACATTATCTAGTACGCCATGTAGTGTGAATTGATTATCATAATGATTAATGTCAGGCTTAAAAAGGTGGCTGAACTGAGGCGCATTAACCCTCCACTGCCTCCCTGAAAGGGAAATGAGAATGTCTGTTCTCATTACCATCCTAATCTTCATCTTCCTCATCATCAGTGTCGCGCTCCACTGTCTTCTCAACAATAGAACGCTGTGTTTAGCTCCTATCATTACTAGTACTCACTGAGATGTTAAAAGAAATGCTATGTTGATCATTTACACAATGTTGTGAACAGCTTTGTGTTCCCTACTCCTACGCCTTGCTTCCCCCCCCCCAAAAAAAAAACTCAGGCTGCTTACTGTGATTTTCTCTCAGAGAGTGGAAAGAGTGGCCAATTGCTGTCACTCATTACAGACATTGTACCAGATTTCATATTGACATTTCCCAAATGAGATTCTGTGGCGTTACATTAGATATGAACTGAATGCTTGCAGCAACAAGCTGGACACTGTTGCCTCATTAACTGGAGGGTCAGAGACCACTGCGATATAAACATTTGAACTGTGTGTCTGTGTGTGTGTGTGTGTGTGTGTGTGAAAATGAACGAGCGAGTGGAGAGAAGAGAAAAAGAGCGAAGAAAACATTACCGTGCACATATATGTGCACTAATTATTCTGCTTTGTAATAGTTGTTTGGGAATTGCTACATTCTGACTAAAGGTTCAGAATGTAGCAATTCTACATTCTAAAAGGTTCATACATTTTACCATATAAGGGCTGTTACTTCCTGGTGAGTCATAACATACAGGACTAATTAAAACAAACATATACACTTGCACGCACACACACACAAACATGTGTATATACAGTACAAACATGCATAGCTTGCATAATACATCTCTTCTTCCTCCTCATTTCATCACAAATAGTAAAATAATTGACAATAAATCTCCTTTTTGCAAGATATTGTGTCAGTTCTTTCTTAGTTTCCTAAATATATCAAGTCAATTATGAATGTCTCCAGAGCTGCAAGCAGCTCCCTCTTTCCAGCTCAGCCTGACACAGAAACAGACCGTCAGACTTTCAATATCTTTGACAGATTATTTTGGTTCACTTGAGTTGTTCATTAACTTGTGCAAAGCCGAAAAGTATGATTCCATCAAAACACAGTGTAAATAATATACATTTTTAACATTTGTATGACATAAACTCTTTTTTTTATCTTGCCTTTCAGGCCTCTCCTCCGCTCAGCACCGTGGACAGCGCCCGTGTCAAATAGGTTTGTCCTCATAGGCCTACTGAAGGCCTATTGAATGAACTCATAGTGGAACAAAGGACAACCTTGGGGAGATGGATTGGTTATGTTTATGTTCAGGACCAGTGATGTCGTTCAAATGACCTGAATGTGGCAGAAGCCCTGAAAGACAAGATAAAAAAGATAAAAGTGGCCAAAGTCTAAGTGTATGTCGTCAAAGTTGCTTGAATGAGTTTAAATTATTATTATTATTATTATTTTTTATTTTTTTTTTGCTTCGCCGTTCAGGTCTTCCATAGTATAATGTTTAAGTTTGTGAACAAACAAAGGTAACACTTTATATTAAGGTCCTTGTAATAAGCGTTAATTAATAGGTAATAATACCCTTATAAGTCCTTAACATTTTGTTAACTGTTAACATAACTTATTAACATGTGTTAATAAGACTATATAAGTGTTAATAATAACATCATAAACACTTTATTGTTTGATTATAAGACATTTATAAGCACTTATAAGACACTTGTTAACAGTTTATTGACTGCTTAAGAATGTTAATAAAAGCCTTATGAGTTTCTTATAATTGTTTATAATAGCATTACAAACACATTCATTGAGTTTAACTAACTTACCTATTATCGTTAAACCTTTTTCTGTTGCTTTATTACCGTTTTTTACAGTTGGTATTTCTCGATATTGAGTTAATTTTTCAAAACTCTTCACACAGTTCTCTGCACCTGCAGCTTGGCACAACACGTCTCAAAATCAAATAATTCTACCAAAACACCAGCACTAGTTTTCTCCCAACAAGAACACTTTCTCACTCTTAACAACATGACCTAAAAACCCCCACTAACAGCAGGTAGCATTACAGTAGATGCATCTTCAATCGTTGAAGCAGTACATCATTTTGTGCTCTCTAGTTTTTCTTTTGTAGCTGTGGAAGGTAGAGAGAGGTACACATTCATTAATACACGCAAACATATTGTAGGAAAAGGGGATACTACATATTTAAAATGCAGTAATATGCTTATTTAAGAGGAAGCCACTGAGTTTAACTTGTCATCCTCTGACCGTGAGTTCTTCCCGAAAGCTGAAAAACGTATGAACTGTAACCATCTGTGATGTCTCCCTATCTATATGTACTGTACATCCTGAAGCTGTTTCATTGCCAAATATTAAAGTCTAACGTTATGGCTTTTACACAAAAACGATCTTCATTGCACAGCAGTGATAACTGATGCGAGCCAGAAAATGTGCTCATATTTCAGGAAACCCTCAGGGCGCGTTCACAGTTACCTTCCTACTCTCGTTAGATCCATTCTCTACAGAGTCATACCGCACAGATTTATCTGCCCAAATTCAGATAAGGACTTTTTGACTGGGGTGATATTTGCATTTGATTAACTTGACTTCAAAGACCCTAACCTAACTAACGTAACACAGCTAATTTTTTATCAAAACTCACAGGCCCAAGATAGTAATAACATGAAATCATGTTATTAAAATACCAACAAACATTTTGAGGAGGACTCTTGCAAGTCAGCTGCATTAATGTATTACCAAGGAGGCCACAGTACCAGTACAGTATCTTCTACTAAATTCAGCTGGTTCCTACTGATAGAGGCTTTTCAGTTTCCTCAAGGTGGCAGTTCACATTTACACTTTTAAAGACTGTTATGGAACCAGTTTAAACCAGTTTTCACCGTTCTACCATACTAATCTACCACACAAATCACCCAGTGATTTGGAAAATTCCTCTAGGACATTGAAATATCTTCCTGAAGATAATTTCAAACCCCTTAAATGTGTTTTTCTGTAATACTCACAGCTTTAATTAAGTCAAATGGTTGTCATAACAACCACAGGAATGTGGTTTTGTTTCAAAGGAAGACTTCTACTTTCTTTCTTTTTTTAAACGTCTTTTTATTGGTACATGATACAGAATATAGTCATCTTGACATGTGGATACATATAGTCTGTTATCATCATCCCCTCTCATCCAGGGTCACACAAATCACAGAAAGAGAAAGAATGGGAAAGAATAAATAGATAAATAATAGCAACTTATTAATTTAAAGGAAATGAAAAGCCCGCAATATAACTAATAAACGGAGAGCAGGTTTTATCAAAAAAAATGTTTATGTGATCTACGTACAACTTACTTAATCTTTTCTAATTTCAGCATTGACATCACCTCCTGGATCCAGTAAAGGAAGGTGGCCTCTTTGCCTTCCAATGACACAAAAGAAGTCACCGGGTTAGCAAAGAGGCAAATGCGATTGCACTCCTTAGTTGACCTGGAAGCCCCGCCCCCATTTGGACTATCCCAAAGATGGTAGTCATTTAAGTCACAAGTCACATAACTTCATAGTTTTTCTTATTACCTCAACTTGTTGACATCTAAATCCATTGAGGGATTTTCAACATTTAATAAGGAACAGGATAGAAATATGCATTGTACTGGTAAGTGGACCTTATAGGTTATATGTTCAAATGATATTAGAGGTTTACAGTTTTGTGTTATCTCACTTGCTTTTTAATGGAGGGAGGTGTCCACCATAGCAGTTAATTGGCCAAGAAGTGAGGCGGGGCAAATAACTCCTGAGTTGCAGAACTGTTGTAGACAGCACAACTTCACATAACATAATATTCCTAACAGTTCTCTGCTAGTTCGGGCTGCCCACCCGTTGTTGTTGTTATTTTTGACAGTTCAACATCAGGGTAGACAGTTTGCTGTGGCAGGGAATATCTGGGCCCAGAGGAGCTAGCAAAAAGTACGTGTCTCGTTCTTTCTTGGTAAGGTACCGCCGCAACCCTTGTTGGCAGTCCTACCACCGCAAGGAACGTGCACAGACTACTAAAGGGGCAGATGCTCAAATGCTAGAAAAGGTTCATTGGATTTGACGGACACACCGGCCTACCTACGCCCATGCTAATCAAATTGTGTGATACAAATGGCCACCTGTCAATCAATCAACGTGAATGTTACTCGGAATGTAAGCAAATTCCGAACTTCTTAAAAGAATTAGCTGCTTCTTTTCTTGAGGATGCCCGTCCGCCATTTTCCAGGGACTTGAGGACAAAGTGCAACAGTAGAATAAGTCACCACCTTAACAGTAAAAAGGGAGAACGGGGATCAGAGGCATAGCGCCCTGACAATATTCCTATTCCTGTAGAATGATCGTGGAGGAAGTGCTAGGAAAATAAGAATAAAAGACAGAGGGAGACGTTTTCTTTTCGGTGAGAATCTGGGGATGAATTAGGGGAAGATGTGGTTATATTCAGGCCCTGGGGCGCGACGTTGTGTTCTTAAGCATCGTTCTTTTTCCGTTGCACACTGTTTTTAGTTTGTTGTGAAAGTCCTCCTCCAGGGGTGGAATCCATTGGGTCCAATGGGTACGTTAATACGGGCTTAGTTATATTTTTTTGTGCCAAGAAAAATGATTCCATCCCCTTCGTCCACAGCCAAGAAACTGACTATACGTCTGCAATCTACGTTAAGATCTCAAATTAGCAGGGAACAATCTTAATCTAGCCTCTTCTTCTAATGTAGCCGAAGCTGGTTTAGAAATAAATGCCTATTAATTTCTGTTGGAAAGTTATCTAGCAAATACTTACTGAAAAGCTTATCATAACATGAAATAACAACAACATGAAATAATATGACATGAAAGAATAATCCTACTAATAATAACTAATAAATCAAGTGTATACTAAATCCCACTACATTTTTAATGTATTACTTTATTACTTTAACAAGTATAGACTTGATTTATTACTTGAGAGTGTGGACGTTCAGTCATTGGCCCAAACAGATATTCCACTAAACCTCAGAACTTAGAACAAAGATCCTCACTGAGATAAATGTGTCCCGGTAACAGACAGTCAATGCTTTTTCACTGAGCTACATTGAATTTGGCTCCTTTAAAGCCTGACATCCTTGGCCTCTCTCTGTTATACACTCCATCTATTGACTGTCTTTGGAAATACAGGAGTAGAGTTGATTGTTTCTGCTTCACCACGGCAGACCTAGGAGTCTTAAGAGCTTCCCCAAGGGCAGGATGTGTGTTTTGGTGGATACATTTTTAACTAAATTCAGTGAGAGGGTGATTATCCTCTGTATGTGGCAGGAGTCGGGGAGCTTCAAAAGGTAAACATTTGTAATGAGCCGTACTTTAAATCCTCTTTCTGTTTCTCCACTGTACATGACAACCTTATAGTGTAACCGGGCGGGGAGAAAAAAAAGCATTTCTTTTGAAAATCCGAGGCATCTTCTTGGCTTTATCCTCCACCTTGACGTGGTATGAAGCCCCGCGCGGATCAGTGGTTCCCGCTGCTAAAAAGGTGAGACCTCTGGATGCAAAATGTTTCTTTCAGATTTAGGGCTCTGGTTTCCCAATCAAGGTGCAGACTGTCTTCAATTATAGCCAATCACATGAGCTCCTGTCATTCCCTTTAAAAGTAGGAAACGAATGTCATGTATTCAGATGCTATGTATTCTATAGTGTCTATAAACATGATGTAACACAAAAAAATAAGACTAATTCCAATGGGATATGAGACAACACACAAATATGATTATGCAATGCCATGGTGATGTCATGGTGATGTCATGGTGAGCCAAATCCACTTGTCACCGCGGCAACACAAAAGCTACTTGCGTGGTCTGGAAACTAGGGCCCTTAAGAGTCACTACAGTGAGTACACTCACTCAAAAGTCAATGAGCATCTTCCTCCACATTCACACGCAAATAGAAAGGGGAGGAAATCAGGAAGATATAATAAAGCTTACCATTCATCATGTGGTGACAGGGTCCAGATGTGCAATGTTGTTGTTGTTAATGATGATGAATGACGCTAGAGCAGTCAGGACAACTATACTCTCTCTATTACACGCTATCTAAAGGTCGTCCGGGAAAATGTCCTTTTGAAACAAACACTGGAATGCTGTTTTAATACTGGAGGCTCGAGTGATATAAACCTCATTTGTATTGAAGCATTCACACTGTCAGCTGGGTGGCCCCGTTTCAGTGACATCCTTGAAAAAAACTTGTCCCTGTACACTACTTGTAAGTTTGTTCTTATTATGACTGATGTTACTACTACTAATACTACGATTACTATTTGAAATAATAAAAACATATATATAATCACAAACATAACTACTAAACATGAGCTGCAGTGACTCCTTTTTGTCATGTCTAAGATAGCCCCTTAAAACAGTATATTACATAATGAATATCTGCAAGGAACGTGCTGAAAAAAGACTGGATGTGTGAAACACGGCAAGGATCAAATATCTTCAATATTAGTCTCGGCAGCGCTGTTGAATTGTCCTAATTCTTCACCTTATGAGAATATACACACAGTAAACTATGTTATGTGTACTACGCTATACTATGCTATACCATTCTGTGCTATGCTATATTATACATATATTTGATATTTGTTTATGTATAATACACTCTAGGTTTATTATGACTACACTTGTGCCCATTTGCCCTCTACTTATTTTAAACCTCCATGTTAACTGTCCTATATATTGTGTAGTTTCTGTTTATTTACAGTTGTGCCTCAACGATGGGGCTTCACGGGGCTTTTCAGTGATTCAGCAACTTTTTTATCAAATCTGTTAATGCTTGCAAAAACCAAAATGTGCCTTTCAGGACTGCTTACTTGTTTCATTTTTTGGCCCATGAATAGGAGGTTGTGCCGAGCTGAAAACTTTTGTTCTGCTATTGCTCTGTTATATTTGCTTTTTAAGAGAGAAGATTAAGGGAAGACAAGACTAGGCCAAAACCTAGTATATGGCTGGACTGTGTGTGGTCAATTGGTGGTGGGCGGATCAATACCAAAAGTATCAATACTACAGATACTACGTCTCGTTTTGAAGATCGATTCTAGTCAATATGATCGATACCAAAAAAGAAAATGGATCCGTCTCTCTCTCTCTTTCTCACAATTTTATTTCATCAACGAGTAGGTAGCCTTGTCAATTCTGCTTTTCACTTCCTGCCCTCCATCTGAATTTCAATCACGTGACTTCAAACAACCTATGGTGTAACTTCATCACTCAGTCAGTGAGTCAGTGAGTGAGTCAGTCAGTCAGTCAGTCAGTCAGTCACATTCACGTTCATAGGGCTGGTGTTGCGGTCCAGCCAAAAATGGACAGTTGTCTGTCTTTGTGTCCAAGGCTGGGGGTGATTTCGTGAAGAGGAACAAGACTGAAGTTCGCTGAAAATGCAAAATATAAATAAATGTTCTGATTTTCAGCATAATATGTGACAGACGTTTGATCTTATGACAGAAGTGATATTTGTGAAATCACTTATGTCTCAAATACAACAAGGATCTGATTTCTCACTAAAAAACAGATAAACTGTTTAAAGTGGCAGAGTTGGTGAAGGCTGTATACACGCTCTCATCTCAAGGATTGTTGTGCAGCAGTAAACAAACAAAAACAAACTCAATTTCAGTGCCCCCGCTATTCAACTGCTTCATATGTATGTGTTTAGATGTACCGTACACCGGGGCTTTCACCAAAGTGCAGAACTACCACCTCACTGGATGATTGTCTTAAATGTCCTCATTAGACAGAACTCAGCACCCGTAATCAGTCTACACTAATAACTTCTCAATCAAACTGGATCCAGCGACGGGACTCAAACAACTTGGTTAATTTGCGGGATAAATGCTCTACATCTTTCTCTTTCTCTCTCTCTCTCTCGCTCGTTCTCTTACTCACACCAACAAAGTTTGTACCCTGTAAAGGGCGTCTGTAATTGGGCTTAACGAGGCTTGGCGGGGCCCCCTAACAAGGAGAAAGCCCTAACTACATGTCATAATTACTACAGGGAACTCTACAACGTTGCTTATGAATCCTTGTATCCCTTTGGTAACTCTGATTATCTAAAGTAAGACCACGGCCTCTCGGGATGGTTCATTAATTTCTCCTGTTCTCTCCCAAATGGAATGACATATTGTACCCTTTGTCAATCTGGCTCAGTCTCTCTCTCTCTCTAACTCTAACTTTACCTCCCTCTTCCTCTCTCAAATAGAACAGCCTGTTCCCCTCGTTGCCAACCGGGTATCAGTTTATCAGACAGGACAAAGAGCCTGTTGTGCTAACAGGCTGTTCGACAGAACGGGAGACAGTGTCCTCTCCCGTTTTAAAAAAAGGGAAGCGATAGGAGGCCTCGCTTAGGATGTCTCTGACACGCTGTAATGAAATGCTGATGGTACCAATTGAAGTGACTGTGAATATTCTTGGTTGGGAAGAGTAGTAACTCTACGGTGCTCAGTGCACACTCACGCACACGCACACACACACGCGCTCACACAGTTACAGCGTACCTCTTCCTCAGTGAGTGGTTACGCATTTTAAAATAGCTAAATATTATATCACCTAGATTACATGGTTATCAATAAATCAAGGCTGTCAAGGACACTAGTAGCCTACCTCATCCCTACTGGGGCTCCTGCACACTACCCCAGTTTACAATATATTACAACAGCCTGTACACTGCACTTACTGTTGCTTACCTGTATGATGTATATCCTGTATTCCACCTGTATTTAAGCATATTGCACTAATGTTATTACTACCACCTGTATGTACGATAAGTGTCATTTGTACTGTCGTTATTGTAATGTTTATCTGTGAGTGACGTCCTGTTTTATGTAACTGACTGAACAGAGTAACATTTCCTATCTATCACATGTACAAAAGGCAAATGAAAAAAAATCTTGAATCTTGAAATGTTTCGGGCCACCAAAAGTATTTGGACAGATTGAAATTCCGTTCAGTTTGTTTCATTCAGCCGGTACGTGTTTCTGGTGTTCCTGCTTCACCTGCCCCTCTTCATCTACGCTATGTCACTGTAAACAGATTCCCGCAGAACCACAGATCTACAGACCCACAGACCATGTGACGAGACAGAGGAAAGCACCCCCTTGTCCTTTTATTTCGCTTTCCTTTTTTTGTCGGGGAGCAGCCTCGGCGACGGGACGCCTCCTCCGCAGGTGAGGCGAGCGTGTCTCGTTTGTAATTACGCGGTTTTATTTATAACGGTCTATTTCCCGCAGCGCCGCGGCATAATTGCCGTGACTGATGGGACGTGGGCTGGGAATTGATCCGGGGGAGCCAATCCGATCCCATTATTCTGCTCCACTTCTGTCCGTCCCACTCCTTCTCCTTGTCCTTTCCCCTCTCTCTCTCTCTCTAAGCTGGTGTGTCTACCTCCCTCTTCGCCTGTCTCGCTCTCCTGCACTGCCACTACCCACCACCTCCCTCTCTGCGTAGCCTGTTCTACTTTGCTCTCTCTCTCTCTTTTTCTATGTTACTGCCCGACTGTCTTTCTCTTGCTGCCACTCTGTCTGACTCTGGGTCTGTGCGTCTACCTGTACAGTTTCCTGTCATGCTCAGGAGGTCTCTCTCTCTCTCTCTCTCTCTCTCTCTCTGCCTCTCTCTCTGTCTCTCTCTCTCTGCCTCTCCCTCTCCCCCTCTCTCGCTCTCTCTCGCTCTCTCTCTCTCTCTCTCTCTCTCTCTCTCTCTGCCCCTCTCTCCCTCTCTCTCCCTCTCT
>OMKK01058057.1:3976-23899 GCA_900302305.1 Polymixia japonica | reverse complement strand
TTTCTAATAATTTTTTTTTTTTTTTTTTTTTTTTTTTTTTTTTTTAAATCAGTGATTTTACTAGATGTAGCATTTTTTGTCTAAGCTAACTGACCAGAAAGTATATATATTAGCTGAACATTGAGATTTCTATGTACCAACCTACCTCCAGTGTACATGCCAGCGCTGGTTAGCGTTGCATTAAAGGGAGAGACTTGCTTAGCCTTCTCTGCCGCTATTTCCTGGACAGTCTTGGGTTTAGGAGGAGCAGCTATGGGCACATTGTTGGGCTGGGGAGCAGGAAACAGGTTCTTCCCATTCTGGAGGCGAGGGCAAAGACGAGATGCGGAACCAGGAAGACCAGAAAGAGGAGAAAGACACGAGATGCGAAGTCAGAAATAAATTAAAATAAATAATAAGAAAAAATAGATTGAGAATGATAAAAGGTAAAATGCAGCAATAGGCAAGATAAAAAACAAGAGAATATTCACTGAATTGTTCCTAAGCCAACAGTAAGAGCAAGCATTAACAGTGTCAAATATTACTGGTTGTGAACGCGGGGCACTACTTGACCCTCTGAACAAGAGAGACAGGGAGAAGGGATTACCATCAATTACAATTTATCAATAGCTTATTTGATCCCTGCTTTGTATTCCCCATTTTTATTATCTAATGGTTTATTTATTTACTTTAAGGTGATTACATGAATTTGAATGAGATTCCGAACTTCAAAAATCAGTGGATGTGTGAGGCGATTACGGTCCTCAAAATAAATAACACTGTTCATGTAAGCAAGCTTTAAATATCTGATTTGATGCATTTATGCGTTTAACCTTCACATGTAAGGTTTGAATGACAAAGGTCAAGGTGGCCAACGTAACAGGACTGCTGTCAACATGCTTCATTCCAGTCTTCATTCTGGTGGCATTGCAGCATATTTCTGTGATGCACCGAGAAACTATTTTATCACTATTCTGGTAAATCTGTTGTTCATTTAGGGTATTCTGTGATGCTGCAGTTCCAAAATACAGCAAGACGGTTTGAGCTTCTACGACTATGTTGAATTTCCTCCAACATTCTGTGGCCAATTACTAAACAGCATGAAACTGCTTCTGCTTTAACAACAGTAAGTGAAAATGAGTGAAAATAAGTCATATTACTTAACAAAAAGAAAAAAAAACTGTGCTCCTTATAAACATGTGCAACAAAAAAAACCCAAAACAAGATCACAAGCAAGGCTGTGAGTGAGGGAGAATGAAGAGCGGTGACATCTTAGTGACATCTAGTGGCTATAATGAGCATTTGCAGGGCATTCTGGATGGTTTTTTTTGCATGGTTCTGTGGCTTCTCCATTTTAGCTGTAACCATTTTCCATTTTTTTCTGTGTTGCGAACAGAAAATAGGTAAATAAGTTTGACTATCTGTTCTCTGGCCAATAGAGACCTCATACCTGCATGACAATAGATCCCCTGATGACATGATCCATGGTTCCATAGTCAAACTCTTCCTTGACGTCAAAGTAGAAGTTCTCCTTGTCGGGGCTGATGGCCCTGATCAGCTTAGTGATGTTATTGGAGTACAGAGTGCTGGACTGGGTAGGCAACCGGCTGGGCAGGTCTGTGAACCCAATATGGGTCACTCCCTATGACAATTTAAAAAAAAAAGAAAAAAGTTATGAATTAGTGACATTTACCGTCAGTGTTGATGGCTTGGACCAGTGATATTAGTGACTTCAACGCGCTACTGTTGATTGACAGACCAGTGACATCAATATGTCTGAAAATATATATGATTTGCAGACATACTGTAAACTTTATGAATCATTAAACTACATTAAACACTGCAGACACCGCACAAATGGAGATTGAGTTTTGAGAGTAGAGTAATGTGTAATTGAAATTTTAGGTTATTATTGACAGGATAAGAACCTTGAGATGAAGCATCTAATTTCCGATGGGGTCCTAATTCCCAGTTAAACTATACTCTCATATTCATTCACCAAATATCCATTCACATGCATTTCATATCTCCAAACAAAGTTGGATCAGTTAGATTATAAGAGTAGCATTGTCTTTCTTGATTCTTGGAAAATGATTGCAATGGACCGTGAGTCCGATATTGCCGCACACATGGAAATGGACAGACCCCTGAGATAGATATGTGAGAGCAAAACAAAAATAAACAACAGGACAGTGTGCAAAAGCAGAGGGGGAGCAGAGAACGGTGGTGTAGGCTGCTAGCCTTATCATTTCATTCATATTTCCTTCTCTTGTGCATAATTTACAGAACATGGACTTTGTCTCCGTAAAGTGTCATTTATAAAACAGATAGTTCCGGTCCTTGATTATGATTGGCTGAGCCGCATCCAAAGCCATTGTAAAAAAACACACACCTGTGACCGCATTACAATTTCAGCATTACTGCGCATGCTTGACTAGCATGCTTTCCACTGCATCTATGTGTTGCTTGGCAACCGTTCTACTAAATGTCGCTGAAAAACTACATTGCTTGACGGAAGAATGATTATTTGTCATCAATAAACTATTGCATTTTTTGTTGCTGTGTGTTTATTTTATGAAACCTTGCCAGGTATATGTAGTAACCATTTTATAAAAGCAATAAGCCACCTCGTCATGTCTAACAACGGCCCTTAGCTGTTTTAAAATCACTGTAAACCACGGCCTCTTGTGGCTTATTGCGTTTAGTACATGGTCTGTGTAACCTGGAACACAGTTATAAAACACTTGCATGAGTGCAAAGCAGGATTTCATTTGAACAGTCTATAAAACTAGTTTCCGTTTGCTGATCTGGATGAGCTGATAGCTAGGCCTACCCAGAGACATCTCTCAAAACAGAGTCGTGTGTTTAGGTTAATGTTTATGTAGGTTTATGTACACGCATATATTCTGTTGCATATATTCTCACCTTGTGCACCGACAGCTCACCAGGAACTGTGGTCTCAATGTTTCCACCTGCCTCAGCAGCCAAGTCCACCACCACTGATCCATCTTTCATGGTCTCTACCATTGTCTTGGTGATCAGGATTGGGGCCCGCCTACCTGAAATGTTAGCATGGAAACACAGGCATTAGGGCCAGCTCTAAGTATATCTCTCTGGGCACTTCAATATCTTGAGCTCCAACTAAGAAAAAAACATCACTACTGCCAAATATCTCCAAGATCACGTGGGGAATGTAAAAACTGAAATTAAATGAAAACACAACAAACATTGTGGAGGAAGTGTATGAAAACCAACTACTGAGGTGGTCTAAATTATTCCAGTCTGCCTACAATGCAAAATGTAGAAATATCAATTATTCTCTAAATATATAATAGCATGGCCAAGCACACAGGTAGCAAGAGAAAGTTTAGAAAATGTTGTCAAGGAGCTGGAAGTGCAGTGTTGCAGTCTGCAATAAATGTGCGCAAAGATAACAAGTGATAACAGGCTCACTAATAAATACACACCTCCCAGGTCATCATGGAAACAAGAGAAACTAAACAAAACATTTTGGCCTCAGACATAACAATTAGATAATGACGCCAACCAAATGTTTTAAAACTAACATGGCAAATAAATGAAGATACAGCATCTTCACTGACAGCGTCTTTGTTGTCCTTTTTCAAATATGTATTGTAGCTATTTACATGAACAGATTATCAGATGGAGGTATCATATGTATATACAGAAGTAGGTCCTCACAAGTGCTCCATATAATGTAACTGAGCCACTTCCTTCACCTTGTGTGTTTGTATGTGTGACCAAGTCCCCGCAGGGGTGCATGCGTCTGTGCTTCTGTGCGTACCAGGAATGAGAGCAGTGCTGATGAGAATATCCACATCCAGACACTGTTTAGCGAACAGCTTCATCTCTGCCTCTATGAACTCCTTGGACATCTCCTTGGCATAGCCTCCTTGGCCCTCTCCCGACTCCTTGATGTCCACCTCCAGGGGCTCTGCGCCCAACGACTTAAACTGCTCCAACGCTGCCGCTCTGGGGGAGAGAACCAAGAAGCAGGGTGAGGACAGATTACTGTCTAGTACAGTGGTTCCCCCAGAGATGGTTTCCTTGGCAGCCAGAAGGAAAGGCCTCTGACATAGCATGAACACACTTGACACATGTGACACTTCAAATCTCTTTTCAGTGGTTCACGTCGAACATCCAACAGCTGTGCAGGTCATTACACGGTGCTGTCATCAAGTGGCGAGATAGAAAACCGTCTCTAATCTCATTATGCTGGTTTGCAATACAAGGGGCGCCAATTGTAAAATAAATGTTGTTTGAACCTTAGTATACTGTATGTGTCAAGAGAAAAGCAAATGTACTTGTTGCACTTATAGACATACACATTGTACAGCAAGCTTCTAAAAAGACAATACTGGCTCACAAATAGGGAAAGTTTGAAAGTCACTGGATTTACCCATATTGACAATTGCTCATGAGATAGTTTTATGCTGTGGTTAATTACTGAAACCATGCATGGTGAAACAGAAACAGGCCTTACTGAAGTGAAGCAGAGGCAGGCACCCTTGCCTCTTTAAATTAAAGTTGTATGTTCACATACCAACGTACTTACTAATGTAATTACTGACACTGTGAAATCATTTGTAGGCCTATACTGTTGATGATTCAGTTTGACATTTTGGCTTCATCATTCTATAATAAACTCATGTAGATTTAATGACATGTCACAGTCATTAAACACATCCCTGTACACAGTCTTTTCAGATACTACCTTAAACACCTTTACCTTTACTGTTTCCATAACAATATCAACCAAAAGCTCAGTCTGTGTTTATGTCTGAACACCATGTCCTCAAACCAAGACTCCATGACTCACAAGGCTGCAATTAACACAAAATCGTCAACATACCTGGTATCAAAACCCCTGACAATGGCTCCCATGGCCCTGGCAGAACCTGCCGCTGCCAGCCCAGCAACACCCCCACCAATGATGAGCACCTACACACACACACACATCAGACAAGATATGATTAAACAAAAAAATAATAAACAAAAAAAACATGGCATGTTGAAATTAAAAAACAGCTTGTATGCTTGTGTATACATTCACACACACACACACACACACACACACACACACACACACACACCTTTGCAGGTGGCACTTTCCCAGCAGCAGTGATCTGCCCGGTGAAAAAGCGACCAAAGCTGTTGGCTGCTAGCACCACGGCCTTGTACCTAAAAACAAATAGTAAAAATAGAGATGAGAATGATAGAGAAAGAGCACATCACTCAGTCAGTCCATATGTTAGTATACTAATACATTAAAACAAAAACACACAATATTCCACTATTCCACACTGTATTCAATATATTTGAATGTGAATTTGAATATATTTGAATGAACATGTGGTATCTTTTAAATAAGCGTATTATATTTCTGCACGGGTGTCACAACTCATCCCGTTCTTGGGCCACAGGAAATCTAAATATAAGCTGTGTTTACACCGACTGTGCCAAGTAGACCAGACAGAGTGTCAAAGCATACATCCCTGCCCGTTGACAAATTATAAGACAGCTGAAACTTAGCTAACAGATACTGTTATGTAATCAGATATTTCACTTGTCAACTACAATTATTTTGACCAATATCTACAGTGAAATGCTATTGTGTATATAACATGTTACTATAACTGTGCATCTATACATGCATATCACCTACCCTGCAATGTTTGCCATGGAGCTGAGTGCGTCGTAACCCTGGGCGATGGTAACCCTGGGCACCTGGTCCATAGCCAGGACAGTGGCCTTCTTCTGGGACAACATCTCCATCAGATCAGGGTTCTGCGCTGGGTAGATGAAACTGACCAGGGTGGACGCCTCCTTCATCAGCTCGACCTCATGGGCTCCCAACGCAGGGTTGAAAATGGGAGCACGCACCTGGAGAGGAAAGACAGCAGGAGGGAAAGGATGAGCAAAATATGGTCCTAAAAACTCTAGGACTGCTGTCAAATGCTTTGATAAATCATCGATGTCTCATTAAAAGGAGAAGGACGGAGAGAGAAAGAGAAAAAGATAATTAAAGACAGAACTTGAACAGAACTTGACACACACCAGAAGGAATTAAATTGATACATCTTTATTCTAACAGATCGCGTAATAGTTGTAAATTACAAAACGGCAGCGGACAACGACATTAAACGTTTTCCTGCACTAGCTGGCATCCAGGAGAGTAACACTGCTGTGCACGAGGAACCTTCAAGCATAATTAAAGACACGTTTAGGTCAGAAGATCATCTTGTTTAGATCAAGAAGCCAGGGCGAGTTTGAATCTATTTGCGGAAGAGTAAGTCCACTTTGTGGAGCTTCACTGAGCGTTGTACACTTAAAAAAAAAGTCCAGGCAATAATAATTGACCCGAATTATCCACTGCTTTCTACTTGACGTCCTGGCACTGAACGTCTTTGACATCTTTAATGAATGTAATGAGCCTGGGCGTACTGTTCATCCGTTCCTCACATTCCCATCTTCCTGCAGAACACCCCTACCCATCCTGACCAGCACGCGTGACGCCGGGACATATTCCGACGTCTTTAATGGTTTCTCCGGCCTGGAAGTAATGTTCGTCCTCCGTTCCCCTTTCCTTCGCCCCTCTGTCTGGCGTGACAGAGATGCCAAGACATCTTCCACATCTTTTAATCACGGTTCCAGCTTCAGTGTACCGTTTCACAACACGCCCGCCCGAACATTCGTTCCGCCATTTCCTCTTGCTGTGGCTCTACCGCCCCTTTTTCCACCCAAAAACCATTAGCCAGCACATCAGGCTAATGACAGCCTTACTCCAACTTGCGCTTTCCCCCGACCTCCCCCTTCTACGCCTCAAATCAGTCCTTCCTCAAGTCAGCGGAGGGCCAAAAAAACATTTGGTTCATCTACCCCGAAGCCCTCCCCCTCGTTCCCCTCTTTGACGAGCATGCCTGCTGCCAGGATGTAAATGACATATTTAATCGTCGCTGTGGCTTGAGAACTCAACTCGATCTTTCCTTCATTCCTGCGCTCCTTCCTTCTCCCTCTTCCTACTTCCTTCCCCCTCGCCTGTAAGCGACACGTGGGATGTCGAGACGGTCTCCGACGTGTATCGTTGTTGGCAGCCTGCTGAATGTAGTTTTTAATTCTCTCCCCGTTTATTCCTTCGTCCGCCGTATACGTATGGCGGAAAGTGGTAATTGCAGGTGTGTAATTGGACCTCACTTTGAAGGGAAAACGCGTCACTAACGCTAATTTGAATGCATGGCAGGGAAGTCGCCACAGACACCCGGTTCTTAGTACTCATGTAACTGGAAATGCAAGGGCTTTCATCAGCGGGCCATAGGCTCAATCACCATTGTGTTACCTCATTTGGCAATATTTAGTGACTTAACAGACGTTATTTAAATGAAAATCTTCAGAGATGTTCGAGATTGCTACTTTAACATCTTTAATGGTTACTCTGGCCTAGGTGCTCTAGTCACCCGCTTCCCCCATTGGCCCTCCCTCTTACCCTACCTTAACCAGTACGTCAGACGCCAAGACGTCTTTGGTGTCTTTAATCGTTGCGCCGGCCTGGGTATAGTGTTCGTCAGAGAACTTGGAAGACTCCCCGGCTCCGGACTCCACAACGACGTTGAAACCCTGTTTGATGAGCGCCTGGACACCAGCTGGAGACAGCGCCACGCGACGTTCATTCTGGAATATTTCTTTAGGAACGCCAACTGTGATTTGTTTGTAGGGAACACCTAGGAAGAAAACACAAGACGATACACGAGAATGTGAGACAATTGACCGTTATCGCATCCATTTATGCTTTCATGCTTTAGCCAAAATAATGGACCCGTTCGTGCCAAGTTGATGGCCAGTTTTCATACATTTGTTTATCTATTTGTTTTTCATTTTAGAACTGTGTCAAGAGAAATTGAAGTGTTATTAACAAACCACATAATATTTTATAGGACATGCATATAAAAACAAGGGAAAGTAAAAAAAACAAGTGTGTGTGTGTGTCTATCATTAAATCTATCATACCTACTTACACACATGCATACACACTCAGCAAACAACATTTTATGATAAGGACTTCACCCACATCAGATATGTATTAATTCACTAATGGCCTATTTAGACTGAATGACTCTCCTCTCCATTACACCAAAGACAGAGCTTATAATCGGAGGAAAGTAGATAAGGCTAAAGCTAAACAAAGGCTGTAAAGACTGACACTTGAGACCTTTGAGATTTATCATTTGTAGAATAAACTACCGTCTTTCTCCACAATACCACGGTCAGCCACAATCTTGATCACAATTTTTTTATATGTATTGTTAGATAGATATAGATATATAGATATACTGTAGCAACCAACCAAGTTAACTTTACTAGTTCACTACTGTTGCCTACTACTTGCCTGCTCTTTCACAAAGATGATTCAGTAGTTTCAAGGAGAAACTATACTAAAGTAGAGCGGCAACTGTGTTTACCATAAATATATCCGCTGGCATTTCTAAGCTGACCGACTGACAGACAACGTCCTATAACAACCAGCCAAGGACATAACTGTGTTTTTCCTTAACAATCTTTTGACTAAAATCCACAATGTGTCTTCACTTTTCAGAAAAAGCGGTATTGAAAAAGTGAGATGCAAACACACTTCTTGTAGTTTAGACGCAAGAGGGGGGGAAAAGTTTCCTTTGTTTTTCCTTTGTTTACTAACTGTTTTCCAGTTAGTATGGCTGAACACAGACCTGGCCTGTGAGAGCAAGGACTAGCTGGAAATGCAGTAAAGGAGATGGTTAACAGAACAATATTAAATTAAACACAGTAACACAGAAAAAAGCTGACAGTAAAAGCTTCAGTACTTTCATTTATCACATGTTACTGACAGACAGATCACATGGTGTGGGCTCCTATGGAAAATTCCACTGCAGCCTGGTTCCAGGCTGTTTCTATAGATAAACGCGGGGGCCTATAAGGAGCTTGAAGGATCTTGTCTTCTAACAGACTGTGTCCACACCACAAGCGACTCAAAGACATAGCAGCCAGAGACAATTTGTTTTCCAACATCTGAGCAACTGAGACAATGCTGCAATTCAAGAAGTTAGCCGCTGCCTCAATTTTGGGCAACATAACTATGTTAATGGCAACACTGCAGCCAGCAAACATCTTTCATCAAATTAAGTTAAGCATTTCATTCAGAAAGCTGGGCAGCTTATCTCCTGTCTGTCCTAATACTGCGTAAATTACAGGAAAAATAGTAGTACAATTTACAGTCTACAGTAGCAGAACTGAAAAACTAATATAGTCCCAGAGAAACTCATTCAATGCAATAGTAACCTACTTAAAGCTGAAATCTGGGACTTTTTCCCATTAATAAATAGTTATTTTATCCATCTGGACCATGGAGTGAGGTTACACAATATTAATTGGCACCATTACGCTGGCTGAAGATGCTCTTCATAGACAGCTATTGAAAAATTTGTCAGGGTAGTGCAAACACAGGAAATTCTTGTCTACACACACTAAGTGACTAGACAAGGCACCCAGGGCTAGCAGTGGCAGCTAGCCCGCTAGTCTTTCCCGTTTGGCTATGGCAGTTGTTTACCGATGTTAACGTCCTCACGTGCGACACAGGCTGCTACACCACGCTTGTTGTAGTCCGAACATCATTTCAATTACTTCTCGCTGCTATAGAGGAGACAAAGTCTGAAAGTTCTGGGTTACAGCTTTAAGTAAAAGTGACATGTGTTAAAAACAAATAAAACTAGCAGACCGTGCTGACAGAAAGAAATAATTATTTTGCATTTGTACTCTCCATGTCTCTTTGTTTGCAGATCTATTCATTCTGCCTGTTGACATATTGAAAATAGATGGTAATATGGCTTAACCTATAAACCTCAACATTTTGGTTAAAAGACAAGTGTGTAGGTTCAGGCTCCATAGTCACAAAGTTTCCAAGAGTTGTCACACATTGATGTAGGTTAAGATGCTTGTAAGACTAACAGTTCACAGAGTTGTGTCATCCTGTCCACTTCATAGCTCATAAAACTAGTCACAGATAGAACAAACATCGATTTGTTGCCTAAACTAAGGAGCAAACCCACAAGTCACAACCCACTTAGGCTTGCTTGAGGTTAAAATGTAAGTATGTTTGTGTGTGCAATGTTCTCCTTTCCACTTGTCTGTGTGCTCTCATGGATATCTGCCAGTTGACCCCCTGTCAAGAATAGACACTGCCAGCTGAAACCGGAGCTAACTGAGCTCTAGGAATGTCAACCATTGGGCACTGCAGGCCAGGTCACCAGCAGCCCTCAGAGATGTACGCCATCACGTACACATCAGCAAACACAGACCAGCAGCCATCTGATGTAGTAGAGGCACACACAAACATAAAGCACCTTCAGCCGGCTGACACTGGCACTGATCACAAATGTGACTTTGGGACTGAGAGCAAACACATAACAATGACCCTAAAATAACGAAGAGTTCAGAGCATAAGACAAAACCGCAGGGAAAGACTGACTCACATCCTTTATGTTGTTGCATTTATTACTAATAGGTTCAACAATGGATACTCTTTTCCGAACAACTACTCTTTTACGAACAACCGTATGAGAATGTATTCCTAAACTACAGCAGCCATATTTCTAGTACCTAGTATTTAATATATAAGTATATATTCAGTATAAGGTCCTTTTTAAGGACCTCTTGCAACTAGGGGTGCAACATATGACAATGTTATATAATCACTGGTTAAAATGTTTTGTATATGTCTTTGAAGGGAAATCACAGATACTGCGATATATAATAGTAGCATTCATAACTCAATGTTCAGTGCATAACTTTCTGACTAACCCATCCCTCAGGAATACATCTAGCCAATGTTTTCATGTCACCTATCACAGTCATTTAAAAAGGCAAAACAAGATGGATAACTGTTTACTTTTATTGACAACACCCTTTTCTACACTTTTGAAAACCTCACAGGGAAGGGAATAATTCCCAAGTTTTTTTAGAATCTGAGATTTTTGTTTATTTTTCCTTCATTTGTGACAACTTGGAGACAACCTGATTGGCATCGTTTGAAAACATTCTTTGATAGTTCATAATTATCTTTGTTAAAGATCATTTTTCACTTCTGTTTAATATAAATACATTTAAGAACAATTTTCCTTTGTAGGTATACTTTCTCATATAGTACTTTATTCAAAGGTTGCAAATGGAGTGCTGCACTGTTACCAATTGACTTGTATTTTTAAGTAGCTTATAACCTAGACTTAGAAAAGCCCATTTTAAAATATTGAGAATCAAAAATGTCTGAAAATACAAATATCGTGATATGATATTTTATCCATATCACCAGTTCTTAGTGTCAAATTAATAGTCAAATGTCCTGAGACAGTATCAAAATGTTTGGGGTAATTTTCTTTACTCTTTTCAGCCACTAGATGTCGCACTAGAGCACCAGCATCTGAGACCAAACAAATGGGCCACATCGACACACACAAACTAAGTTCGGATTACAACACACACAGAGGGAGTGTGACTTCATTCTCTGCTCAGGACACCATTACTCCACTATATCTTTAAATACCAAATATTTGTTTAATGTTCAAAATATTGTATATGGTACCTTTAAGCACAGACTAGGCGAAAATTATCTTTTTCCGTTACAAAGAACAATTCTGAGCTAGGGCTGGGTGATGTATTGAGTTTTCTGATATGAATGATTTATTTCAATGGACAATATAAAAACGTGAAAATCGATCCACTGAAAACATCCTCTCCCTTTCTCTCCCTGCATATCACGACTTCGCCCAGTTGTAATGGGTGTGCATCAGGCACTTCATCCACCTTGTCCCAGGGAGAAGTCACTGAAGAACTATCAAGCTATTTGCAGGCAGTTGAGCCTGATAGTGAGACAAACCCACTCATATAGTGAAGCTAACTTTCCAAGAACTAGCTACCTTGCAAAGAAATATCTTTGCCCACCGGCCAGCAGTTCTCCCTCAGGGAGGGCATTTAGTATACGTGGTACTATTGTTACTTGCCACAGAGCATCCCTCAAGCCTGAGGCTGTTGATTGCTAGTGTTCCTGTCAAACAAGTTGTAAAAGCCACAGAACACACATACACACAGTATACTTGAAGTATACTTTCTTGAGCATACTTGAAAAATGTTTTTGCACTTCCTTTCCTTGTTGTAATTTATAGTGCTGCTTGTTATGTTACATGACAATTTTACAGTGATTAATGCATCTGCTGATGTTACATAATTCAAATACTCAGCCATTGAGTTGAATGTTAGTTATGTTCAGTTTTGATATTTATTATATTTTTATTGTTTTGAAATCCAATTTCAGATTAATTGATTTATTAAAGGATAATTCCTGGACCTCATTTCCCTATCTTTTCCAATTGGCTCAGACCGAAATGTCATAAATTGCTTTATTACTTATGGTCTCAATCCACAACTCCAAAAAACGATCCCAAAAATCACTCAAAACATATGCTTTTTTTAAATGGTTACGCTCATTCCTCCACATCCTCAAAATCTGGCAAATATTCAGCTATAAGAGCACTTAAAAATCTGTAAACCATTGTCACAACAAAGCCACGCATGAATACTAGCAGCCAGCTGATAGTAAACAAGGAAGTTACCAAAACAACAACATTAGCCTCAAACAACCAAGCTATCATCAAAATTGCACAAGACAGGCATGTCTTGCGATATTATTTTTTTATTACATGCATCTACAGGCATGTGTCATTGCAGGATGAATGTAATGATTTTAAAAACATGTTTTGGGTGTTTTTACCTCCTTTTACCTATGTTTTGCTTTTGCTGAATTTGAAGCTGTATGTAAACAAATACTGCTAGTCTGTTAGAAGACTACCACTGTTAAACATGTGTGCTGTTGTGTTGTGTCTTACCTGGACTTGCACATCTTCCCAGAGCTTGCTGGGTCCTGAAGAAGCGCAGGCATGGCAATTTGACAGTGCGGGCACTCTGCAGCTTCACACAGGACACCCCACTGAACACGGGAGCTGAGCAGCTGGCTGCCACAACACGCAAGAGGCTTGCCATGGCGCACACACACCTGACACTCACACCCGGAGGAGGTCAACTACACAGATAGCACTCCTCCTAGGGGGGGAGCGAGAGAGTCAGTGGAGGAAGAGGGTGGGAGGGAGGAGGTGGTGAAGAGAAAAAGAGGGAAAGAGCAGGAGAGATAGAGAGATGGAGGAAGGGGTGGGTGAGAAGGTGAGAGGCAGAGAACAGAGGCTTAATTTTTTTCACCTATCCCAGCATTCACAGCTGTCCAACACCCACACACCAGATCAGCTGATTACACACACTCACCAACACATTTGCAAAAGTATAGGCATACTAAAATGGACTCTGCAAGTTCCATAGGAATATGTCCCTATACCCTTGAGGAACCCAGACACAAAAACACATTTATGACCTTGGTTTATGCAGTCAAAGGCCATTGAGACAAATGCTTACTGGTAACCATTAATCCAGAACCCAAGTAGATACCCTCGCTGACTGACCTACAAAGCACATGACATATTGATATTCATTATGATTTCCAGCTTTCACTGTCACACAGGCCTAGGCCCATTTTCATTCAATTCATTGCAAGATCATTAGATTAATTTGGGGAAATTAAAAAAAATAGATAGATAGATAGATAGATAGATAGATAGATAGATAGATAGATAGATAGATAGATAGATAGATAGATAGATAGATAGATAGATAGATAGAAACAACAGAATATTGTTACCCCTTATATTTGGTCTGTTTCAATACCAATACAATAATGCACAACTAAGGTACACTGATAAATAGCCTACTGACTAACTAACTATGTGAGGTGCCATACAATGTGTTGACTATGTTTGGTTTCAGGAGAGATAATGGTACTGGTATAGTCTGGAAGAGCACAGCTGGTCTTGTGGGGTTCAAACTAGAATTGACTGGCCAATAAGCCTGCATTATACACACTAATATCCAACACAGTAAGAGGCCTTAAATCAAATAAGGTCAAATACTTACTCTACATGCAACATTCCATAGAAGAGCCAACTCAAAGTCTTTATGACATGCGATCAAACAACTGTTTATTTGTGGTTATTGCCCATCTGACTAAATCATCTTTGTTGGAAGAGCAGCATATTGCAGTGACCTGACCAGCAAATTGTAGCCTTGTAGTTGAGCTGGGCCAAGTAAAATGTGACTCAGTAAAACCATACGCCCGGAATGGGAGTTTTTTGTGAGAAAAAGTGGAAAAAAAAAACACAAAAAACATAAAGCCTCAACACAAACGCAGGCTGCCCATATAGTAGCTAAATAGAAAGGAATGCCATCTGTAGATTTCTCACATTACTGCCTCTACGCTCAACACGGTGGCCATCATTTACATTTGAGAGACCTGCTTAAAACAGAACCACGTCACCAATACAGTGCGTGTGACTGCTCGACAATATGAAGTATGGCTGAATGAAGAATGATGAAGAAAGTCATATTGTTAAGTTGTGTCAGTCGAACACGCAAAAATATGATAAACATGTGTACGTATGTTCATAATATTCTCTTTAATGAGCGTTTACTTGGTGCGTTCCCCGGACAGGGAGCCGTTTTGGGCCGACCTATCTGCCTTGTTGTGTCGGGGGTTTAGAAGGCGGGCAGCTGACCACTTTTCTTTTTTTTTGTCTCATTTCACTGCAAAAAAAAACTAGACCTAGCGGAGACAGCTAACGCAGGCTAGCCTGCTAGCTGACAGCCTCCCGGTCAAACAAAGCCAAGCATGCATGGAAACAACATGTTCCCAAAACACCCCATACATAAGCGCAAACGCGTATAGTGAATTAATGCATGGTAAAAATAAAGACCCCTGAGGAGCGTCTTGCATTGATAACACAACTGACCTTTGCTGACAGTCTTGATTGTGCGCGCCGTGCAACACAGGCGAACGTTCTGTTGACCCGGAAGACATCAAACGACCAGACTGCATTATTATTGGATCATATTCGATGCATCATAAGATATGCGGTATTGTTGTTGTGCTGTCATTTACCAGGCAAGGCAGGAGTCTTAAATAACGTATATATGCCCCGTTAACGATAACTTATGCACATCATGAAATTCATGATCATATTTATTTCATAATTTATAGTTTTGGTCCATTCATAGCTAACCAGACCTCACATAGGTTGCATTTAAAAGAGGCTTGCATGCATGGACACATTAGAAAAAAAGATACATACGGATGAATAAATAACAACAACAAAAAAGAAAGAAACATTGCATTGCTAAAATATGTGTATTTGAGTCTATTCATACGTATGCCATATTTGGACATATGTAAGATCCATACGACCACTAAGGGGCGCTTTTTGACCAAATCCAGCTCTAACTGCTGTGTGGTATAAACACGCAACTCCACTTTTGAACTTTTTACGTTAATCCAACGTTTACATCACTTTCTTTGTTGAGTGAGTTTGAATTGTCGTATCATAGTGAAGGTTTTAAGGCCGGCTACATTCTAAGCATTTTCTCTCTCTCTCTCTCTCTCTCTCTCTCTCTATCTCTCTCTCTCGCTCGCTCGCTCGCTCTCTCGGCACCTGTTAATTATTGGCTTTGAGACTGTAATGTGATTAAGGACTATACAATCAAACTTGACTTGACTTGATTCAGGGTCTTTACCTCCGATCTCTTTACAGTAATTCTCTCTCTCTCTCTCTCTCTCTCTCTCTCTCTCTCTCTCTCTCTGCTGTCCACAGTCTGCGTTTATCCACGGAAAGAAAAATAGAAAACAACTGGTTTATGAATTTGGCAAGCTATTACAACAGGCTTATAATATGCGTATTAGTGACACAGAGAGGCCATAGCTTGTACACTTTAATTTTGATAGCTGATGATGTTGCTCGCTCCCAACTTGGACTGTTGAAGCTGCTTTTTACATCGTACGTTGGTTTGCATTAACCACTTGGCTACTTTGATGTTAAGAGAAATTAAATGATGGGAGTAGCCTAATTACCAGTATTTTTTTTTTCTTTCAAGCGTTTATGCAAATGAGCTCAGCTTATACTGCATTTTAAATGGTCTGGGGCAACTTTGTTTCTTACACTTTCAAATATTCTCCTATCACAATAGCGCAAACGGCCTCAAGATGTCGCTTTTTTCATTTGCCTGCAAGTAAGGCTGCTCAGTCTATTACCACGAGTGCCACTTCAAACACTACATAATCAGCTCTGCCATAGTCATTACTGATTTCTGTCTTGGGCCTTGGAAATCTAGTAGGCCCTGGTGTCATCACACTGTGTGCTGCTATCTTGCCCTGATTGCCATAGCTACACTGATGAAGACTAGGTTATCTTGTCATTCTTGGACATTCAAGGTCATTCACCTTGATGGTCTTCAGGGATTTCTTAATTATCTGAAGATGACTCATCATGCTCCGGGTTGTACTCCTCATCATCCTCTTCTTCCAATATCTCCTCCTCTTCTATTTCATTGCCCGCTTGTTCCTCCCGAACGTCTTCAGAAAAAAATCAGGTCAATGACCTGTTGGACACTGAACCGTGCTCCCATGGCTTCAGCAAAAATAGAAATGGGGTTACTGGCATGTGCAGCATGTTTTCACTCTAGGAGTACTAATCGAATTTGATACTGAAAAAAAAAAAAGTTCAACAATGAACATATCCAGTTCATTTGAACTCTGATATTATAATAATCCATTCCATGTGCTACATCATTTGGTGTAGTTTATTTATTTATTTATTTTTCTATTTATTTTCTCAAAATGCTCCAGTGTTCTTTTATATGAATCCTAACATATGCCTCATTTTGTACAGTTTAGTTGCTTTAAATGCTATATACAATTTTGAGCCCAAAATTAGGAGTATGGCACAAGAGAGTTTGCATTGAAAATTAAATAAGTTCAATTCTTGTGTACCATGCACCACAGACTGCTGGCCCAGAAGATATGACAGAGGAAAAAATCATGAATAATTTAACTTTCCTCTGCACATTATGATTAATGTATGCAACTTATATATTACACCCACTAATGGCTTACCACACCTAGCATACACGTAGATACATGATTAAAATATCTTGATTCCAAATAATTAAAATCATTTTATTGAATTTAGAATTGTACATATTCTAAATATAAAAGTACAACATGCTGGGTAGCCTGTTGGATGTGTGCTGATTCATAGCCTTTGTTTCCACTAAGGGGTGCTGTTTTACCATTTCACATCCTGCTGTGAGGGCCGTTTAGGGCTGTAATCTGTATTTACCCTTTATGTTGCCTTTCCATTCTACATCTTTGATGGAAAAACAAACATTGAAACTCAGCTTGGGTTGGACCCCCATGCAGGGACCATGTTCTTCCTTTCTTCTTTGGTTTTTAATTCTGTTGGTCTAGTCCCTCTCTCTGCACACAGGCACAAGTGTGCAGACACATGGAGAGATCTATTGGTTCATCTGGTTCTCCTTATCAGGCTCTGAGAGAGGAATGTATAGTCGCTACGCCTGGTACTCATTTCAGCTTTTTACCCTAAAGACACTTCCTCTAATTGTACTGGCTTCGGTAACCCCTTTTGATTTTCCCTTTCATACCTCCTATTTCTGTTTCTTCTTGTTCCTTAGCGACACAGAGACTTTAAATTGAACAAACAATACGTAGTTTGGAGGCCGGAGGGCAGGAGAAATAACATTTGAGTGTAATGCCCTTTTAAAGTCAGTCTTTTCATCCATTTCGAAGTAATCACAACATGTCATGCTGTGATGGCTCTTTTCCACAGATGCATGTATTATATGCCATTCAATTATTAGACATTTATATTTACAAATACGCAAGACGTGAAGTAACAGTCCCTTGTCAGGGATGACGATGCCTCGGGAGGTAGAGCGGGTCGTCTAGTAATCAAAGGGTTCAATCCCCAGCTCCTCCTGGTAGCACGTCGAAGTGTCCTCGTGAAGACACCGAACCCCTAACTTCTCTCGACGTCCTTCCCTACTGTGCGTGTGTGTGAACGTGAGGCATAAAATTGTAAAGCACTTTGAGTGGGAGGTAGGCTAGGAAATCACTATGTAAGTGCGGAGTTACATAAATGCAAGCCATTTGTTTCATAATCAGGACGAGGATTCATTTAGAAGCTTAATTCAGATGTTGAAAGAATGGCGTAGTAATGTGTGGTTGACCAAAGCTGTGGGAGCGGTTACTGGAGGCTATGCTGTCAGAAATCTACTGCATCATAGAAAAAGGCAGCACTATTCACTAACTGCCTGCATATTCACTTTCACCCTCAAGACTGTCCACTCTTCCTCTTCCAGGCCATTTGCCTTTCCCATGTTGATGTGATTGTGAAAGTCTGTAGGTGATTTTTAAAATTTGACGCTTCACAGTGCAACTTAAATTTAAATGCGTACAGTTTTCACATTACCTGGTTCTCAGAGAAATTTGGATTCAGCTTTTACTACAAACATCTTATACTCTATGCCTCCTTCCATCAAGCATAAAAACATGTCACCCCGTTTTATGGCTTGAAAATTGGCATTGCTTTCGTATACAGACATCAAACACCGTGGCTTGGTTGGACTAATGGGAACTGGCACTTTCATCCTGCCTTGGCGCATGTCACCTGGCTTGTGAAAGATTCTGGGAAACACTCAAAGAATAGTACTAGACAATAGGACCATATGGTTCATATCCCATATGAACTTCATTAACGCTGACTTGGTTATCTGGTTCCATATAAATACTGCTCTAAAATCTGTCTTATCTTCACGTTTATTATTATTATTATATTATTATTACTTAGTATTCTGGAATGCTTTTCAGTAATCGTTGGATGTGAAGTGAAGTGAAGTGAAGTGAGGTGAACACGGGACAGTAGTTTTGCATGGTTATTTTTGCTTCCTGTTACTTAGTCAATATTTTTCTTATGTCGGTATCAAAGAAAAGCACCAAGGCTTTGACATTTGGACTGAGGCAACTGACCTTTATCCTGCAGAGACTGTTGGCTTTGCTAAGGATCTCAACTAAAAGATAATAAAGGGTTGCCGTGTTTATTGGCGTGACACTATGGACACCACTGTCATCCTTAAACCGTTTTCACGAAAAGAAATACATTTTCAAAGCTGTAGTTTTATACAGGCTTCCATCTTTACTTCGTAGAGCTCATAATTCTGCATAACATAAAAGAAGATGTGTATGGGACGAGGATGCCAGCAAGCATGTTTGTTTTGTTAAATGTTGCCCACTGCAGACATCAAGGGTTAAGCTTCCCTCTGATGAACTTTGAACTGGTGGCACCTTTTTATACGTTCATGTCTGTTGGCTCATCAAGGTCATTGAGGTTTACTGCTGTTCCCCTTCATTTAGTGGCTATAACCCCTGCTGAACAGATGGCCTCGGTCTGGGCTGCTCCTCACCTCTCAACTCTCACTTTTCCTCCCTTGTTCTCTCCTCTTATCCCCTCTCTCCATCCCCCATCATTGTCCATTCCTTTACATAACCTCCCCTTTTTTTCTAACTCTCTACTTATTTCTCCTTTTTCACAGCTTGTTTCTATTCTGTCTTTCTATTCTTCTCGATCTCCCTGCTTTCTTCTTCCATCTCTTCCATCCCTCTTTCTCTCATCCATCCCTCTCATTCTTAGTTTGGGCCTCAATTCCCCCCTTTTCACTCACTTTCTATATCTCTTTCCCTCCGCTCTCTCTCTCTTTTGCAGCATGAAATATGTGAACAAGGTCATTTACAGGAGTATTGGTGATTCATGACACCCAGGTCAGTGGCAGAGTCTGTCATGGTTGGTAACAGATGTGGAAATCAAAAACCTGATGCAGTGTTCAACTGTGTGTGTGTGTGTGTGTGTGTGTGTGTGTGTGTGTGTGTGTGTGTGTGTGTGTGTGTGTGTGTGTGTGTGC
>OMKK01058051.1:15064-25246 GCA_900302305.1 Polymixia japonica | reverse complement strand
CTCAGGGTCAATGCCAGAAAATACGCACACACACACACACACACACATATACGCACACACATACACACACACACATATACGCACACACATACACACACACACAAGCACACACACACACACACACATATACGCACACACATATACACACACGCACACACATATACGCACACACATACACACACGCGCGCACACACACACACACACATACACACAAAAGATGTCCCGGCCTTCTGTGAATGTACAACATGGTTTTTAGTTAATGTAAAGACAAGGAGTGTTGATCTAGTGAACTGAGTAGCCCAGCTGTAATAAACTGTTACTATCTGTTAAAGCTTGTTTTGGTTTACAATTTGCACCCAAGCCACGTTTTACTCTATTGAAACCAATCACTTGTAAAAAAAATAAAAAAAAAAAAAAAAAAATATATATATCTGATGCGGCAGTGAAGTTTTATTCTTGTCAGTTAAAATATCATAAAGTCTGATGACGCAACTGTGAGAGACCAGGGAGTTAGAGCACGAGGGATACGCTGTCTGATCTCACAGACAACTTTATGAATGACGCATGTGGCTGAACGGTGACGAAACCGACACTACTGACAAATCCACATATGCTGGAAACACTCATAGAATAGTAACATTTCTGACACCTTACCACCAGGTGATAGCTCACACATGCAAAGCAACACATACGCACACGAGGCAAACTCGAAAATTCTAATTAACAGCTTGAAAGCCCACGTGTTGTATTTTTGAGTGTGTGTTTGTGTTAATGAAAGCGTGTGTTCATTGTATGTATTTATATTTCATATTTTGTATTTATTCTATTCCATAAAATAAATAGTCCCCAATGTGTTCTATTTTTCTGTTCCATTTACTTTGTCTTTTGCCTACATTTTCTCCACTGATTTCACAGCTGCTACAACAACATCATTTCCCCAAGGGGAGAAGTATACTTCCGCGTCAGCTCATCTCTCAGTCGGCATACGGCCGCGTTGGTGGGGGTTTGCAGCGATTCAAATTCACCTGCATGGCTTTAGGCTCCTGCGATTCTGTTTGGTCCGCAGCGCAGCGGTCACAAGGCCGGCACCAACCAAAAAACGTGAGCGGAATGGCGGTAATGTGCCGTCGGCGAGACGCAGAACCTCAGGTGGGCTGACGCAAGGTTAAGAAATAGAAGCGGCGAATGAAGCTGCCCTTTTGAACGTGACAGGGGCCGAAGTTTATACGCTCCCACAAACTCTCCCGCGATGTCGCGTGACTCAACCTTTTTCCCCGCAGAGCCGCCCTTGTCTGGCAGAGACGGACGAGGAGGCAGTTTAACGGAACCAAGGAGATGGAGAGGTCAGCGCGTTCACCGCTGCTGGCCATTGTATTTTAATGAGGTGTTGGACCTGAAGTTTTCCTGTTCAGTCCTATTCATTAGAAAAAAAAACAAGATAAGAACGTGCCCCCCGAAGTCCCATTTTACGATACAGATAAAGAGAACTCGTAAACGTAGATGTGGAAGAGCTTCTGTGACCCTGTGTTTTGTATTTTATGTTGTGGTTGGATGGCGGTAGCGTGAGGTGGGGCAGTTGCGTGTGAGGACCGTCTTGTAGATAAACCGTTGAATGAGGCCCGAATGTCTGGTTTCATACACAAAGGTGTCAGGTTTCATGGCCACTCAGAGTCCTAGCTTCAATCCGGGTTGAGTTTACCCAGCAGCTGTATGCTTTGATAAACCAAAAAATCTGTCAACGTATTTTATTGTGCGTGGCCAACAACTTGCGTTTGGACTCACCGTGTGGTGCACCATGTGACGCTCTGAATACGACGTGGAATAACACTCCGAAAAGCTCGTATAGCAACACAAACGGAACTTTCATGCTGTCTTCCGTTAACGCGTTAAACACCGATTTCAACTCCCGCTTGAACAAATAGCAACCGGACCCCGTTTCACGTTTAAAACCGCTCCTCTCATTTTCGCCTCTCGTGGGGAGATGATGGTTCGAACTCTTCTAGGGAGACGGCACAGCGTGTTGCGGCGACTCGCGGTGTCTTTTCTGTCTGCCAATTTCAGCAGTGTTCAGCCAATTACCTTTCACCGAATGGGCTGGGGTTCAACTGGTTCTCTTTCTAAATCAGCCTGGCTTGTCTGGAATTCTTCTGGTTGGGTTTCCAGATACACCTAATGGACCCATGGAGAGGAGTGAACCCACAGACATTTTGGAAGACAGGAGACCTGGGCCATACGGTCAATGGTCAATATACATGTGCCATAAGGACTGTATTCCTTTTGTCTATGTAGACAGAAACGTCTCGTGAGGGTTAATATCCCACACTTATTCTACAATTATCTGTAAATTAACGTTTATGTAAAAGACACTTTCTTGGCGGTCAAGCCAGGCACGAGATTGCATAGTTACTATCACTATGGGGAAATTAATTCTAAAACTTGAATTTAAATGATGACTTTTGTACATTTTATACAATTGTTCAGTTTAGGTTTAAAAACGTGGACCTCTGGGACAGAGTTTATGCTGACAAATAATTATCACAGAAGTAAAATTCCACATAACATTTCCTTTTAGGGTGGATATCCAGGTTAATAACTTGTTTATACATGGTTAGGTACTTTTAGAATACTGGCTGCGGTCGGTTAATTTGTTTTTTGTAAGGCATTTTGCAGACTGGTATCAAAGGCCGCAATCGACCCAAAGCTCTGTTACTTCACCAAGCAGAGCAGCTGGTAAATGTGACTGACTGATCTTATAAATGCTCAACACCTAACATCATCTAGGTGCTACCATTTACAATACTGTTTACGTAACTAACAACATTAGGTCACAGACACGGAAAGAAAGCAGGAGAGAGAGAGTTTCAGTTGGAAATAGGGCAGAGAGAAAAGAACACAGAGAGAGACTTTGGCAACGTTTGGAAAGGATTTTGACGAGCCAGGGGTTTTAAAGTGTTAAGATAATTGGTCTACCTGACTAATGAAGCTAATTAATGAGTGAGAATATATCTAATCTTCTGTGTTAATCCCTTGCTTCAATGCTGTCAACAGGTTTTTGCATATCTTTTATTGTTATTCTAGATTAGGATACATTTTCAAATTGTTTTGTCTCGCCGACAGACAACTTTTTTTTTTTTTGTTATAAATATTAAATGATTTAAATTCAATAAATTCTGAATTGACTCCAAATCTGATTCACATAATACTCTCACCCGCAGTTCACTGCTCAACTGGCCCTTTGACCTTTTGAAAGAGTCAGTTCTAACTGCATTTCCAGGTTCCCTTTTTGCCTACCTGTGGTGTCCATGGTAAACTGAAGGAGTTCAAATATTTCTCATACTGTGTGAGAACTCCTCTCCAGTCACTAAGATTGAAATCAACAGAACGGGATTTCATAACACAATATGAACCATGGTAAATAATATGCACAAGCATGGTCTGTACTGCCCATTCTCTCTGTGTTTTTGTTTACGGCGGTTTTAGCTAGCTGGCTCCCACTCCGCTCTGTGTGACGCTAATTTAGCCAACCGCTGGGACGGTTAGCACTCAGTGACAACACGGACATTAACACTGTTCGGCTAATAAGGCTTATGTGCACATCCTATTCAACTAATCACAAAGGAGATATGCAGAGACATACTCACTACACTACTACAGTAGGCTTCAAGTTAGATACACGATACACCAGTCACAATAAGCTCCGTGCACTTTTTGTGTGCGTGTGTTCGCGTTTAAATGTGTATGTGTGTGTGTATTTGTGCGTTTTTGAGTCTGTGTCTCCATTTATGTTGATCTGCTTTGATTAAACCTAGACATGTGCTCTTGTCCTCTTTTGAAAAATAATTTGACTAGACATGTAAACAGGAAGTCATCACATGGACCACATAGCAAACATACCATGGAAACACACACACACACACACACACACACCCACACACACACACACACACTTTAGAAGAAAACAAACTCAGTGAAGAAAATGAATGAGTATTATGACCGTCAACCCCTTTCCGCTGAAGCTCTCTCTCTATCTTTTTCTCTCTCTGTCTCTTTCTCTCTCTCAAATAGTGTCCTTACTGACAGAATCCTTGACAGAAAAAATGTCAAGTAACTATTAGAGTTGCAAGGTTTTGCCAAATTAACTGCTGTGAATATCACAAGTCATACGTCGGGACAATCTTTTTAAATTTCGATAGTCAAGAGACCATTCAGTTAGGCTTAGTGTCTTATAGCTTTAAGGCTTTTGTGTGTGTACCAGGTGTGTATGTGCTACAGAGCGTGCCTCTCTGTGTCCCACATTTAATGTTGGGAACACTGTATTAACGGAGGAGACTGCGGTGTTTTCAGTACTACTGGTTGTGATTAATGGAGGGGATTCTAAGATACACCTGGATAATGTCTACCTGGTCACGGTCACGTCATGCGCACCTCGCTCTGCCAACACCTGGGCTGCAAAGGTTGGTGACAGAACTTCGGCACCAAAGCAACAACAGAAAACAGCGTTTGTGTACCGCGTGCGCATGTGCGTATACCCGTGCGCATACACGTAAAGAGAAAGGATACGCAGGATTCGCACGTTAGCGATCGGCCTGTGACTGGCTGGAAAGCTAGAAACCAGAGAGCATCTGATCTCAGCTGACACCACGAGCGTGCAACGCGGAGCTGGACAATTAGAACGCCGCAGTTGTTCTGAAAGTTGCACCGAAGTAACGGGAATTATTTGGTGCAATCGAATCAAATCTATACAAATGTTCATTATCTGGGTTATCTGAGGAAGGCTGTGATATTTTTATTTCAATGGGAAGCAATCTGTTGAAAATCTTGTGTCGTGCATATGTAATGGCTGGGGATAAATTACAAGCCTGCTCCTGAGCTATAAATATTCTTTCCGATAGTTTCAGAAAACTAGTTTAACATTAGCTTGATTAGTTAGCCAGGTAAAGAATAACATTTGGGTTTTGCCTGCCTGAGATGGCAAACAGAAAGCGATAGATGCTACAGATAGCCTCAGCCGACCTCTGGTTCATATGGGCCCCAAGCTTTTGTTTACAGCATAACATACGCTGCAACCTTACGGTGATGCTAAGACCCTCTGATGGAAGAAATAAATACAACTAAAGTATGGCAAACTTAGTTATTATTTACTTACTTACGCAGGAGGCTTTCGTGCCTAAGTGCATACATCGCCGGCAGCGTCGCGGTTGAGTTCAGGTGATGTATGGTGCTTGAGACTGCTTCTTGTGACCATAGGTAAAGCATTTATTGAAGACATTTTTACTGACGCGCGCTCACGCAGTCACAACGGTGAATCACTTGCCCTAATTACTCTGGGGAAGTGTTGTCAAAAGCAGAGGAGAGGAGATTCTAATCTAAGGACAGGAGCGACTGAGGGAAGAGTGTCGCAGCAGCAACACAGCAAAGAGAGAAAATATATCTAAAAAAACCTATCTAGATAAATAGGTATTTTAGAGTGGCGAAAATCCTGTACAGCTAGAGACATCCTCCAGACAACTTTACTTCCTGCTTTGCCCCTGAACTTCTTCAGAAAATAGGGGTGTGGTTGGCAATCGAACGTCACGCACTAGCAACACCACGGCAGCTTGGATAGTGACACATCACATCATACTATTTTCAGCGGAAAAATTTGGCGCAAAAATCTATGGTGGTGAATATGGAATCGATTTACAGCAGGGGTTGGCATAGGACAGTAATAAACCGCTCAAAAACACAAAAAATATTGGATGTGGACTTTGAACACACATTGGCACGTTGGAGCTCCACTGGAGACGCTAGGGTTTGAACACATGACATGTTATTAACAAGTTAGTCCTGGAACCAACTGCCAGATGGTTTTAGGAATGTCCCAACCCCTGTTTTACATCCAGACTGAAAACCTTATTGTTCTCTACTCTCTACTCTCTACTTTTAACTAACTGTTTTTAAAACTCAAGGTCTTATTATTATTGTATTATTATTATATATATATACTGATATCTACTATTTTCCAATTGCGTTGTTTTAACTTTGAATTGCGTTGTTTTGACTTTGAATTGCGTTGTTTTGAATTTGAATTGCGTTGTTTTGAATTTGAATTGTGTTCTTTTAACTTTGAATTGCGTTCTTTTAACTTCTCTGTACAGCATCTTGAATCTGCCTCTGTGTATGAAACGTGCTTTATAAATAAAACTGCCTTGCCTTGCGATAGGGCACAAAATATTTGATATCGTGAGGAATTCCCCTACTTCGTGTACGTGTTTCGTCGACGTATTACAGAGCAACGCCTGCAGCATGACATGGAGAACTGCGGCTCGCAGGCTTGTTGATCTAACAGATACTTGAAGAGCGATGATAATGGCTTTAGATTGGAGAGTGCAGGACACTGGAGGCAGGGGAAGATAATGGTGAGCGAAGTTGAGCTCAGTGATAGTGAACCAAGGTCGTCTGCTGCCACCCACTGAATTCAGCCTGCTGATATATGCAAGAACATGATGGCAACAGCAGCGGATGCGTACGTATACACAGACAACATAGACATAGAAGTTAAACCAAACTGAGGAGCGAGTGATTGTATTGAGGCGGTGGGAAGAGACGAGGGTGAAATACATTTTGATATACTTTTTTTTTTTTTTACAGTATTTCTAGATAATGGAGAAGTGCGGGGACATTCTTCTTTGTTTTTTAAATGATGGAAATACAGTTCGACAAAGACCGTCAACTAACATAATAACATAATAACCCCTCCCCGCGTTCCCCTTCCCTGAATGTGGCAACGATCGGCGAGTCTTTGTGCGATGTGACAAAGCAAGGGAACGCAGGGCTGTGTCCCGCAATCTGTGTGCCAAACTCCCTGGACCTGGAACAACCATTACCGGGCAGTGGCTGAACACACTGTGCCGACCAAGTGACTGGCTGGGTCAATACCAGCTGCCCATCAGCCGAGACATCACACCGCGCTAATTATGTATAATTGGTCCTGGCTGGGCGCATTAGTGGCTCAGAGTTCACCCTCGGTCTGGGGATATACATTACATGCACATATCAGACATTTTCTGACGGGAGGGTACACAAAGAGGTGAACAGGTACACAGATGTAGATGGAGATGCAACGTGCAGACATATGCATTTACACACACACACACACACACACACACACACACACACACACATATCCGTACCTCCTACCTTAACGCACTCATTTACCTATGCTCTCACCTGAACCCACGAGCAAACGCCGGGCTTCACTTTAATCAGACTCTATTTGCTATGCATCGCGGTACATAATTATTAGCTTTCATGTTCAGGCTGTCCTTCATATCCTCGTTTGACCAACCATGTTTATGGAGCGCGGTGGTGATCAACATCTCTGGCTGGTGAGGTGAGCAACCCTGTGCACCCGGTGGTTCGCTAACCTCAGGGAACCTGACCACCTCCCCCCCGGGGGCCCGTAGTAGGGCGCAAACTGTCAGTATGTCCCGGTGCACATGGGAATATATCTGCAAACCTGAAAACAAACAAAAAATAGTGCTATTTTCCAGGTCCACTGTTTCCAAATAAGGAGTTGATAATTACCTGGTAACTTTGTTAAAACAAAATGTCAGAAATATGCTCAATCTTTCACTAGTTATGTGAAAGAGAGCGTAGAAGTTTTAGCAAGTCTAAAGATAAAAGACTGGAAGTGCGTTTGCCTTCAAAATGAGAGTGTAATTTGTCAACCTTGGAAAAAAAAGAATAAGTGAATAATCAAGCATTTTTCTAGGACATTTCATAAATATGTTACCACATAATTATCAACTCCTTAAGTGTTACTGAAAATGAATTTCTTCAACATGGTGTTGAAGAGTTATGGGGATAGAATCAGGCCTTTAGGAGTGTAAGTTATTTAACATCAAATATATAAAAATATTTGGCTAATACAATAACCACTGTTTTACAAATACAGACCATACCCTGATATCAGTTTATAACTCAAACTGTTGTTCTATATTTATCATTAATATTAGTAGTAGCAGTAGTATTAAGTATTAATGTTAACATTAATATTATTTTAATATATAAGTATTCTTCAAGTAAAAGCAGACCTAAACTGAGTTGTAAACTAGGTTGTTCCTGACGGAGAAAACTCTTGAAAACTCTCTGAATCTGCAGAACTATTAAAAAAACAAAACAAGCAAATAAACACATACCCATCTATGTTGTGATATATACCTTCTAGATTCCATGTCTCTCCCTGTACTGTATATGTGTGTGTGTGTGTGTGTGTGTGAAGCAGAATCACAAGGTTATCTGGTTGGTGAAATAGAAGTTACGTAACCAACAGCACTAAAACATTTATCATGCGCTGCTACTAAGCACTTTGGAAGCCTTCATCCAAATAGGACTGTAATAGATTTCACTAATAGGTATCAGTTTGATGTACCTTGTATGTGCTGTGAGTCTGCTTGCTTACCAGATACAGTAGCTACTGTATATAATACCTGACCGAAGCAATTTCTAGGCTTTTGCATTTAGGGAAAATATATTTATTTTCTTATTTCACTAAATTTCCATGTAAAAAAAAAAGAAAAAAAAAAAGGTTTTAGCCTGCTTTTCTGAGATGACATTTTCCCTTACTTTGTTTTTAAGTTCCGGAGATATTTACGAATAAAATACATCTTTTGTAAAGTTTGTTCTGCTGAACGACGCAACGCGATCCCTTTCTGATGGCGAGGCAGCTAGGAGATGTCTGGCAGATGGTGAGTTGTGAATATTCCGCGGGTCGTGGCTTTTGACAGCCGTCAGTTGACGAGTGTTCCATTACTGGTTTGAGAGCGGCCACCCTGTTGACACTCTGCATGCAGTATGTATGCACAGGTAGGTGGCTGGGTTTATGGTGGAGAACATATGTCCGCCGTAAATGGGTGGGATGGTAAACCCATACGATGAGGAATTGGCTTCCCATTGTCACATTTTTTCTCTGGTTCCTACGTCTAATGGTTTAACGATACCCATAGTGCACGCTGACTGTGGGTGGGAACGTGCCTGGGAACGCGCCTGCCCCCAAAAAGGTTCACCAAATTAATAAAACAAACATGAAACACGAAGAAAAAATATATCAAATGAGTTCGATCATGTAGGATAAGTCATATCAACCGCCTGATCCTGGGCACTGTCTTAATTGTGCCTACCATACAGGAACTACACCAAGCATTTTTTGTGTTGGTTTGCAGGGAGAAACATCTCCCTGAAAAGAGAGAGAGAGCGAGCGAGAGAGAGAGAGAGAGAGTTTGATGCTACACTTAAATATGATTAGCGTGGCTTTCATGTAGAACAGATGTAATGCTTAATCAAATCTAGCCGCGTGGAGCCTCTGTCACCTTTCATTCGATATGTCTTTTCTCGGCGCCTTTGAAGATGAAAGCGCAGCGGTCTTGACGTGTGATTTCGAGGGGGTACTTAGCAGTGATGAGGATAAGTGTGATTGGCCGTTGCATAACCATTTTATGGAAGCAGCGCTCCCACCAAGCACATGATAAAAACATATGTTCTGCTTTTCTACTATTGTGAAGTTTGCATTGCGCGAAGCTGCCGATATTCTTTGCAGGCATGTGTCAGTAATATTTGTCTGGCCTTAATGTACCAACACATACTGAAACACTTTGTGCCTGTGGTGGTTTAATAACTAGTAACTGACTGTTCATTACTAAGGGCTTGGGGAGTGGACAGGCAGACAGACGTGTGTGTGTGTGTGTGTGTGTGTGTGTGTGTGTGTGTGTGTGTGTGTGTGTGTGTGTGTGTGTGAGAGCCTGCGTGTCTCTGTGTATTCACGGTCAACCCAATCTTTCAATTTTCTACTTCCAAACAGTTCCCTCCAACCCCAACGCCCGCTTGATGAATTGCTTGATGAATTCCTCCGTGAATGAATCTCCGTTCTGCGACAGAAAACCGAAATCCTGTCAAAGCATCCTGACCCGGACAATATGCCCAGCGTTTGTGGCAAAGTGCTCCACTTTAAAAGGCTTTATGACAATCTTTTCCTTTTCTGGTCTGGTCTGGTCTGGTCTGGTCTGGTCTGGTCTGGTCTGGTCTGACCTGGTCTGGTCTGGTCCGGTCCGGTCTGGTCTGACCTGGCCAGAACAGGCACTACTGCCACTTTACGTCACGGATGTTACGCAATCGCCTCATTGATTAATTCATGGTCTCCCTTCA
>OMKK01058039.1:5713-40736 GCA_900302305.1 Polymixia japonica | reverse complement strand
CAGGCTTTGGCAGATGGTGGAAGCAAGGCAAGACATGAAGAGAGTGGGTCACAAACTTTGAAGCCATCAGTGCCACTCAAAACAGCTGCAGCTGCTCAGGGTTTGCAGAGCTCATATTAAAAGGAAGCAAGTCCCGGTGGCTGTTGTTTATGTTTTCTAATGAAATGTTGGATATTTCAAAACTGTTTTTTGATTTCTCTGTGATATATCATAGCCTACCAGCTATATAGTGCACTGCACACGTTTCTTTTTTATATAATTGCGTTGCTCAGTTTGTGCTGAAAAAAACGATGTATAACACTTGAGGCTGCATTCAGGATTCCATGTATAGAAACGACCATTTTGAGAGGGTGTGACTGATATCATGGGAAAAAGTGCCTCTAACGCCAGAGGGTTTAACGGATGAAAAAGTAGCCATGCGCAGTAATATAGAAAATGAAGGATGCGATGCAATGGAATGCTTCGACAATCGTTGATTCACGCCTCTAGCTATTTGTAGCTGGAGTAAAGGGTTCATCTGTGTCTGTTTACCTGGAAAATAAGTATTTCCCGCCAAATGGCTGGAGGGAGGAGTGAATGATTGCTATTCAAAATCTGTCTTTGGCAAATTGCCACAGCTTGGCCTTTGTGATACTAAACTAGGTTACTAGCACTGCAGCAACGCCCAAACTTATTTTGGGTTGGTTATTATTGTGCCACATCATGCCGCTTATAAGCCAGGGTGACAGCACAGCGTACGTTTTTAAAGTGACGTTGCTCATTGTTTGCTAGTGACATTTTGTGCAGTGACACAGTCAATAATACATCAAAAACAGACACAGTTAAACAGTAGTGACATTTTTACTTATTGTTTACTAATCTGTCTTTTTCCCCCTCACATACACACAGCTGGAGTGTGTCATGTGCCTGGTGCAGGTAGGCTGTGAAGTGAACACTGTGACCACTAGGTTTGCCCAGACACCCGCACATATCGCAGCCTTCGGGGGCCATCCAGAGTGCATACTGTGGCTTCTGCAGGCAGGAGCTGACATCAACAGACAGGTAGGTCTACAACCTCAATTTAAAAGTAGTTAGAATAGCATGTGTCTAAATAAATAAAAAAAATAAAAAAACAGACAGAAGGATAGGAGACCTAAAAAGACATGTTTGTGGCCAAGGCTATTTCTTTATTTGACTTTTAAATGCAGAATCAGGCGTGTCTGGGAAGTTGATGATTGGAAGACCAAGTGGAGATTGATAAAAGACAGCTTCATTGCAGAACACTTTTAACCTTGTAACCTGTCTGTCATTAGCTACATACCGTCTGCTAGCTATCAGTTGGGCACGTAGACCAGATTGATCCTATAACAGGATTAGCTTTGTGTTACTGTGCCACTACCTGAACTCCTGTATAATAACCAAACAAATTTCATACCCTCTTTACACTTGCCTGGCATTGTATGTGCATATTGATGTTTATGATTGGCCTATGTCACTGACCAAAGAATTACACAATGAATGGCCTGTAATAGACTCAACTTCAATGTGGGCGTTTCCAGTCTGTGTCTGTGACCTATTGAGAAGGCATCTAGAGGACGCTCTGCCAGCGAGATCAGATTAGGAGGTCACCATTGCATAACATTCTATTCAAGCCTGCCCCTTGGCCTTTGACATCATATTTGATATTGAAATTAGTTTATGAGAAGGAGAGCAAGCTTCAATTCTTTGCTCCGAAGCCGATTAACCACGGTCCAATATGTCGATAAAATGGTGGGTCAAGTTCACTTGTCTGATGGGGGTTTGCAGAAGAGACACAAAATGATTGACTGCATCATCCTTACCAAAGTTGTTTTGTTGTTGTTGTTGTGTTTTGTTTTCACCGTCATTCATTTATTTGTCATATTTTCCCTTTTTTAGATGAACATTACCATTAGCTGAACCATGCCACATACTGTTAAATCATAATTGATGTTAAAATGTTGTTTTGTTCATCATCTTTCTATTTGCTACATTCTGCTGAGACATTTTGATTAGGCATGAACATTTGAATTTACTTCAAATGGCCACTCGTCTAAACGATAGGCCGGCCCCTTTAACATCAATGCACGACAGCTGTGGTTGCTCTCTGACTTTGCACGCAGATAATTGCGATTAATGCAGCATGTCGTTAGAGGGATCCCCAGCTGTACGTACAAGCAGGCGTCCACTGTGGGAAACTAAAGGAAGTGTTAGGATTTCTTAATTACACACGTATGAGAAAAAGTCGAAATCTTGGTCACTTGGCACGTTTGCGTTTTGAATAACATGATTTAAAAATGCTACACTGTGTTGCTTTTGGCTGCAATTTTCAGTCAAAAGGAAACAAGGGCACTGGAGCAAGTCTCCACAGCTTTCATAACGATAAGAAAAGGAGAAAACATTGGCACTGGTGGATGAAGCATATTGGCAAAAAACTATGTTGGCATCATTTTAGTCCTGATGCATTTGAGGCATTTAGTACAGGAATCTGTAATGAGTTTAGAAAATAATAATAATGATGGTAATAGGAGCAGTAGCCTGTGATTGACTGCAGCAAATTGTTTACAGTTTTACATTTTGGCATTTAGCTGACGCTCTTATCCAGAGGGACTTATAATAAGTGCCAACAGTAGAGCAGGCAGACATATGTGTTTCAAGCATCATCTCTGGGTCAGAGGACCAGGCCTGGGCTGGGGAGTAAGGCTGGACCGTGGCCTGGAGGTAGGCGGGCCTGGGCCCTTAAGTAGCCTTGTAGGCAAGAACCAGAGTTGACTTGGATGTGGGCAGCAAGTGGGAGCCAGTGGAGGGAGCAGAGGAGAGGTGTGACATGGGAGAGTTTGGGAATGTATGACCTAAAACAAAGAACAGAGAAGCTGGGATTACAACGCACACTCAGAGGGAGTGTGACTTCATTCTCTGCTCAGGACGCCATTACTCCTCTATAGCTTTACATAGCAAATAGTTGTTTGTTGCTATATTAATGTTCAAAATATCATATATACTGCCTAAATGGGAGCTCTATTCAATTCGCATGTCTCGCACAGCCACAAAAAGCGGATCACAAACATGTCTGGTCTAGATGGGAGGTTAGGTTGAATACACCGCAAGCGATTGCAACGTGACGACTCTTTGGGTTGAAGACACCCTCGCCCTGACCAGTAACACCTAAAACTACACAATAACGTCCCTCGGTTACCAAGGTAAGAGACAGTAAATAAGGTAATGGTTCAGCAACGTTCTCCTGGCCTTGCCTACCTCCTCTTCTGTTCAGTACAGATCTTTAAAGGGAAACACCGCTCAATTGAACAATTCCTTTGTTGTTCCTCTACTAGGACAGTCAGATCAATATTTGTGGACAAGAACAGCTCCCCCAGGACAGGACAGTAGAGCACAGTGGCTTTTTCATTCAAATTTAGAATAACGTAGAATAATATTTACCATTATTCCTAAAGTGGTCACATTATCTCTGCCAAATCCATCAGTACCACAGTCATTTATGACTAAAATTACATTCTTTGCTCTCTCACTTCATCCACTGTGCAACCTAGGATGCATGTTCTAGCAGCAAATACTACAAAACTTTAATGACATCGTAGCTCGGCCTTTAAACCTGTAGCAGCCAAGACTTGAGAAGTCTAATCTCGCACAGTATAACTGTTCATTTGACAACTCATCATCACGGTTGTTGCTGTGGGTTTGTTTTGATGTCAGTAGTCACGCTAGCAGCAGGGTTCAGAGGCAGATAGTTCAGTGTTTGAAAGAAGTCCGTCATGGCCTCGTTAATACCATCTGCAGGAAGCAGTCTCTGAAAAAGGCTCATGACATCATAAAAGGCTCCTCTCACCCCAGCAACAGTCTGTTCTCCCCTCTAGCATCAAGTCCTGCAGCAGCAGACTCAAGATCAGTTTTTAGCCCAGGCCATAAGAATGCTCAATTTTCTCTCTCTTCATTATTTTCTTTTTTTCACTATTCTACATGTATACATGTGTTGTGTACATTTGTTTTAATAATATAGTATTGTCATACATTCTGCCATCATTTTATCTTGGTGTTGTTGGAGTAATTGCAAGTAAAAATTATAGTAATTGCAAGTAAGGATTGAATATTCTGTGTGTACCAGACATAATAATAATGTAATAAAGGTAATAAACCTGAACTGATACTACTACTCTGAACCACTGGACTAGTACTACTACTCTGAACCACTGAACTAGTACTACTACTCTGAACCACTGGACTAGTACTACTACTCTGAACCACTGGACACAGGAAGTCTGAGTCTGTTTTCCATCCTCATTACATGTCTCATCCCATTTAGTCAGAACTGCATTCCCCTGCATCGTTAGGGCTTCAAGCCCGTAGGGCTGAAACACTATTGATTTTGTGCTCGTTTTCTATTATTCAGAAATGTTTGTGCAAATTCCAGTGAGATGGGACATAATAGAGACTTCCATCCATACAAGCTCATTTGTGACAGCCTCAGGAGACCTATATACACAAATGTTCTATAAAATGGGCCCAATGCAATAAACAACATGGCTGCAATTAATCAATTAATTTGACAAAGGGTATGGCCTAAAACAAAACTGGCCATATCTCGTGTATCATTAGTCCAATCTCCAAAAAACGTGGCAGATATTTTATTTAGACATAGTCGACCATGTCTGCCCAATATTTTACATTTGACCAATAGGGGGCACCACAAATTTGGAACATTCACACCTAATTCTATGCAGATTCATCAAAGGGTGACCAAATGACAGGCAGGATGTTCTACAATTCACTATAATATTAATACAGAAATGATCAGTATGGGAAATGTATTTGCTTGGAACGTTATTAGTAGGAACACATTGATTATTTGTCCAGTCGTCACAAATCCTGCTACACTTAAGGACTAAACCTGTTGAACATCCCCTCTGGGCACCTTGCAGCATCAGATTTAAATGGGCTACGTGGGCTTGAACCCCGTAATCGCAGCTTGCAGCTATAATTTGTGCCTGTACACCAGCAGACAAATTATTTTAAACATGTTTGATTTCAGAGTCTGGGTACTTTCAAGTCATTTAAAGTTTAAAACTGCAGTTAATTTAGATACACATTTCTAGCCGATACTTACATTATAGATTTGACATAAAAAAAAAAACTCATCCTTTTTTGCACCCCTATGCTGTTTTGCATTCTTTTCTTTTGTGTCTGTTGTAGGACTATGTGGGCGAGGCCCCCATCCACAAGGCTGCCCGGGCAGGTAGCACGGAATGCATCAAGGCCCTCTTGATACAGGGTGCTAAACCACAGTAAGTACCCTGGACTCAGCCCTCCACTCAACAACATACCAGATTATGCCAGGCTAGGTTTTGTTACCACAGCAACAATGTTATTTTGAAACGGAGGGGCTCCGACACCTAGACATTTCTTTGCTGCAGTTGTAGTCATTCAAGCTACATCTACAAGCCAGTTTTAGCACATAATTGAATGTAACATTTCACTTCTTTGTAAGTTTGAGAAGTGATTTTTAAAAGACGGCAGATTGGTTTTCTTCTTCTCCAGCCTAAATTCCTCAGGCTGTACATTTTAAAACCTAAGTGGCTGAACAGCAAAAGATGTTTATCAAATGTCAGCATATCTATACTGATTGTGATAAGTAGCCAGATGGCAGACGGCAAATGGTGGTTTTTAAGGATTGTCTTGATCCGGATTAGCGGAGCCCATCCTGAGTGTGTATTACTCTTAATCTGTGAAGACCTCCAATTACAAGGATATTTTTGTATTATAGGTGGAAACTATTGCCTCATTATTGCCTCGCCATATCATGAGATTTATTTTTTTAGCGTTTTAAAACGGTGTTGCTTTTCCATTCCTTATTATTAGCATTGTTGCTGTGGTGGTTCTAATTTCTGAATTGTTTCTGTAGTATATATTATATGTGAATAATTCCATGATATCAGTCGCTTGGCAGAGAACACACCAAATGCAGATTTCTTTCCTTCCTCCCTCTTTGGAAAGTATTTCCACTGTTAAAGCTTATAACAATTTTATAGCATAAACAACAAAGCAGTCAACTTTGACCAATACAAAGATACAGACAATGATTTATGTATGAAATGAGTAGAAGATGCTTAGTCTTTCCAATATATTGAACAGTGGGGAGACTTACAGGGTATTAAAAATATTTCATGTTCCTGGCACTGCCAGTCTTATCTACTCCGGTTTGCATATTAAGACTCTTAGAACCCGAGCCACGCCGTATTGGCATAAGTCTCATCTTTAGGACATAATTTATTACAACAAATAATTTAATTAATTTATTCTTATCACACCATTATTTAGAATTAAGAAATGTGCATTTGGAACATGTTCCCTCCCAAACCCGATTTAAAAAAGAAAAAAAGAATTGAGTCATAATTGATATGGGCTTTATAATTAAGTTAGTCTTTGATAAATAATTTGTGTTATTATATTTCTATTTTCTTTAACAGCTTTCCAGATAAAACATTTAAGTTTTTAACTGTTATATGTGATAAGAAACAAGGACAGCAATAAAGCTAAGGCAGAGAAGCTCATGGTTTTCTGTTTTCTTTTGGTGGTCAAATTGACAAAAAATAAAATTCTTTTCTAATTCTTAAGTCAAATTTTAAAAATTACAATATTGTTAAAGATTTTCTTCGTTTATTGTGTTAAACGACTTAGAAAACAAATTTCTAAAGCCAAGTCATCGTACTTGTGTTACTAATTCTTTAGTTAATTATCATTTTATGTTTCTCCTAAAAAATACATTTATTGGAGTACCCATGTCCATCTTACACATAGTTCCACTGTTAATGATGCTACTATGTTCCTGTCTTTGGTGTGGTATAGTCCAGTTTTAAAGTAGATACACTCAATTAAAATGGAATTGATTGCATTTACTTTAAAACAGGTTTAAAAAAAAAGTTTGGTTTCTCTTGAATTGCAAATTAATGACTTCCCTGCCAGTCAGGATCTATTATAAAAACATCTGTTTTATAATCACTTTAAAAGCAGGGAGCAAGCTAGTGGCAGATTGTCCTTCAGCCGCTGAGAAACTAGATCCCACTGGGTCTCTGAGGGCCGACAATGGGGCTAATTCATAAAACCCAACGGTAACGGCATTCTGTGGCGCAGAGTGTGTGGCTGGGTAATTTCGGTTTATTTATAAATTGACAGTAGCAGTGACTAATGCAACAGAGCCAGATTACCCTACTCTGAGCCCAGGTGATCACCAATAAACATCGACACTTTAATTAATTGCGGCATATTTAACACCCACACTTGGCATAAGATTTTTGAAACAATTTCAGTATTTAAATGTTAAAATGAACTGTGACAGCCCATAATGCCTAACTCGCTAAAACTGCCAGTAAGTTTTGTGAATTACCCCCAGTGTGTCTGGTAGTACAACTCGATAGGTTGTATTATCTTAATCAGTGCTATAGCAGTCTGCCTTGGTGCAATATTGATGAGGCCTTAAAACTGATTTTTGATCATGTGAGTTTCTTCGTGCAGAGGGCCAACCTTCAGCATCCCACCATGAGAGGATAGATTTTTAATTATCTGCACTATTGTCGAGGAAGGTCTATCTGAGATACTAGAAACGCAGAGTAATCGTCTCAAAGTATTGAGAAAATGTACTCACTACAATTACAGGATACATGTGGAAAAGTCATGTTTACTTTCATATACTTTTTTTGATCAACATTAAACTCCTTAAAACAGCTCGTGTTGACTCATACCAGAACAAGAGCAGCAGCCATCCTCTTTAAAACTGTGGTCAACCTTAAGGGTTGAATTATCAATGCAAGACCTGCATCCACCGTATTTGTATGTTTCGTCTAGAATAGAATAGTTTTGTCAATTAGACCAATCTTTTGGTCTAACTTGGCTGTAACCAAATACTTGATCTTAAACAAAACAACCCTCAGTTTTGACGAACACCCAAAGTTTTGGACATGTATAACGTCTACACTGGAAAAGTGTTTGCAACAAGAGAGCAACCAAAATGACATACAGGGTCTCCTAATGTCTAGATTGTGCATCTAATAACTATAAGATGCATATTGCATTAAGACATCTCTTTCCTCTGAAGGGAATGAGTCTTGTATTTTCTCACATTACAATTAATAAATGCCTCTCATACATATCTACAGTATTGTATTGCACATCTTTAAAATGTATTTATGTATTGCACATTTTCCATACTTCAACTCTTTTCCTTCAGTGTAGGGATTAGAATCTAATTAGGATTTTACTTCAAGAGAAACCAAATGAACAGTGTTTGATTTGGACACGGGTCAAAATGAAAAGTAAAAAGCAATAAGAGACTTTCACTTCATGAGCTTTTGTGCCTCAGCAACATGTCACAAGGGACTCAGTGAAGAGGGCGCAGCAGTAGTAGTGAGTTTGTTTTTTTAATGCTGTTTTCAGTTTAACATTGTTTACATAGGACTACAACTGTCTTGAATGTATCAACTATTTATTTAGATTTTTTGTGTACTTTACCTTTTCTGTAGAGAGGTCAATTATAAGAATCTAATTGCAAAATTGTCCTGGCACAGAAAAACAAATCCCCTACACGTTTTGATGTTTTACAGCTATTGAATTTGAACATGACTTGATTTTCTCAAGTAATCCCAGAAAGCGGGAGCAATCCAAATAGACACTGCAGAATCTGCCACAAGTGCTTCAGCGAACATCTTACAGTTGTGGCAATGAGTGTTCTCACTATCGCTTCCTACAGTTTCTACACACTGGCAAACTGTCGAGGTATTTCTTGCAGTGATTGGTTTTAATGCTAGGAGAGCAGTCATGATAGTCATGTCTAGACCTGCATGCTTTGCTTATAAATAATTGTTAATCTCTTCTACTTCAGATACTGTGCTAGCTAACTAACCACAGGATTACTGCCCACGCTCAAGATTTTGATATCAGAATACGTGCAGTTGAATGATTATTATGCTTTAGTTGGAGGAAATTAGATTAGATAGGTAAAATGTGTTTATTTTTTCTGAATTAACAAGCAAAGAATTATCAGGGATATAAATAAAATGAAATGCTTCTGTAGGTTCTGTCCACATGGCAGCATTTGCCCACATGCAGGATTTAATTAAGACCTTTTATGGTTTACATTGAAACACATTTGGGTGGGTCAAACACTCAACACATGATAAGACATCTTACTGTCCTTGTTACATAATAAATCCATTTTGTAGTCTTATTGAATAATGCTTCAACTTTGCGATACCTTTTATTGGATATCTGACAAAAACATATATGAACACTTTACCCACCGCTGTTCAAGCCTTTATATTATAAGTAGATATTTTAATGCCAATTTTAATGTTATATCATAATGACTGTTATCAATTCAGATCAGTATTTTAGTGTCTAAAAACAATATCTTATTTTTAGATGAATACAGTCTATAATAAAACCAATTTAGATGTTCCGCTCACACTTCAGATGCCAGTATCTATATCTCATTGGTATTCATTCAGAACCTGTTAGGAAACGTTTCATTTTATGTAGGAGTACAGTGGGGTTAGGTTTATATATTGATTTCTCAGGTAGACTTACCATAAAGTGATTGTGTTCAAGTTGCATATGAATCCATTTTGTTTTATTTATTTTTGCAGAGATATTACAGATAGTTAGATATTTTGTTTTGAGCTATGCCTAATCCATGAATGACAACTCTCTATTTTATATCTTTTGGCCATACAAAAGTCACTCAATTGTGGATTTTGAATAGAGATACATACTAGATATTATTTATTGCTAAACTTTTTAACCAGTATGTAATCTTATCAATCCAATTGGCTAATGTTTTATCAGCAGCAGAACTCCAGCCAGAGTCTAATGTTTTGTATACGCTGCACCTTTTAAGGGATAGTTCTTAAGGGAAGGTGGTCATTTCTCCTATTTACCCAGAGTCAGACAAACTCATGGATGCCATGTGTGTTTGTCAACAGTTAGCTTAGCTCAATTGCTGTAGGTCTATGGGATCAAGTAGCAGCTCCTCTCTAAAGTAGGGAAATTGACTTTTTAACCTCTCAGAAGATGAATGGCTGGTCTAACATAGCTATATGTTGTAATTTACACAATTATGAGGTCGTTACTTCAACTAATAGTAAAGAAATTCCTTTCTACAGCTGTGCACCCACAGCCATGGTATATGACTATGCGTAGTTTGGAAAAATTGGAAAGTGGTGTCCCATTTCCTGGGTAAAGATTTGAACCCTATCCCCTTCAGCTCCCTTCTGAAGGGCCACTACCCAGTCGAGGGCACAGAGCTAGGGGTAGGGCCAAGGGAAGGGAATTGGCTTTGGCCCAAAATGTCTATTTCCCTACTTTTGAGAGGAGCCGTAGACCTCCAGCAATTAAGCCTAACTAACCGTTGAGCTAAGCTATCCCATTCCTCCAAACTTCATGCAGAGACTTAAAAATGGCATCCACAAGTTTGTTTGACTCTGGGTAAGTTAAATTCCCCAAAAACCTAACTATCCCTTTAAGGGTGAGATTCTTGTAATATAGATACATTTGAAAGGAAATATCCACCTGTGGCCTCTTATTTGCAACATTGTTTTTTAACAGTGCAGTATTACAAAAATCTTATGTAGATGAAATACCACTGAAATGAATGCATTGATTCCTCAGTTTGGTTTTTATTTCATAATGTAGCTCAGTATTCTGGCCAAAATATACTACTCGCCTATTTGGAATATAAGGAACATAGATTTTAAAGCCATTTCTATCTTGGTAACTTGACGCAGAGTGACATTTAAATTATTTTTTTATTTATTTTTTTATTTTATTTTGTGCAGGTTCATGGCAATGAAGACTTGAGATTTGGTTCATTCATGAATTTTCAGCAGAGTTAGAAAGCATTGCAGTGGGAGATTGTCAAGCATCAGGAATTTGTTACAGAATTGAAAAGTACATAGACTTTAATGTCTTTAATTTCCCCAAGCTGATCATCTTTTTCACATCTTCAAATCACGTGTGGAATATCCATCACTAATAGAGAACATTTCTCTTCAGACCACCAAGACGGGTTGCATCTCGGCAGGCTGATGGCTTCACAGCGGTTCACAAGAAGGATTCTTCCTGCCATCTATTGTCTCACTTGAACATTGCTTCTTCAGTTCTTTAAGGATTCTACTCACTTACTCTTACTGAGGATCTTCATTTCACGCTATGTTCTCATAAAAATCAGGACATAATTACACTATGGACATAGTGTCATTGGTGTGATCCCATCTCAAATTGGATGGACATCACATTTTAATCTTTTGATGTCTGGGAGTACATAAGCCCGTACATAAGCATGAAGTACACCGTAACCACTGCCCAGTTGGCAGCCTTGGTCATGAATGAACATGTAGAACATCTCAGACTTAAGATATTCAACAAGTTGGCAGGATCCTCGTTAACTTTTAGGAGTCATGGAAAGTCATCTTGAAAGCATAAAGATATTTTTTAGATTTACAAGGATTTAGGATTTAAATTTACAAGATTCTTTAGATTTACAAGGACATCCTTTGATGCCTTTTGCTTTCTTTTCGTATAAGAACAAGTCTGTACTCACAAACCACATCAGAAAACAGTCAGTCCATGTTTGAACATCAGAACATCCGTAAAGGGATTCAGGGTTCCCGCAGTCATGAAAATCCTGGAAAAGTTATGAAATTAGAAAAACTGACTTAAATTCAACTCTGCCCTATTAATCCCCACATAGGAATAGATGGAAATAGATAGACTGATATACTATATTTCCAGATTGCAACGCAATTGATTTCATCACACTGTTGCTGATGCTTAATACATACCATAATAACCCTATACAACATATTCAGAAGCAAATGACAGATTTACCTTTATAATACAAATGTAGATTATTCACCACATTACTTCTGTCTGGATGTTTTTATCATGATTCTTGAAGCTTTTTTCTTGAAGACGTGTCTCACATGTCAGAGGAACAGCAATAAGGATGGCTATTGATGGGCACTTAACCCCTTAAGGGGGGTGTGACAAGATTCTACTCGGGGTTCGTGGATGGAAGTAACATGCCTGAAGTCGGATGAATTGAGTACAAACAGACCTTTACTTCTCCAGTTCCTCCTTCGATCTTTTCAGTCGTCTTGTTTGCTCTATGCTTACAGCCAGTCCAATATCAGTCTCTGGTCTCTGGTCTCTGGACCCAGCTCCACTGCAGGAGAGAGCAGACAAAGTACTGATGAACCAGCTGAACTCATTCTGTTAATCAGACTCACCTCTTGCAGCTGTAGCCACTGCTGTCTCTCCACCTACAGCTGATGCTAAACCACGCCCCCCTGCCACACTACACTACTCCCCTGGAATGAACTTGACGATCTACAGGCAACTTTGATGCCTCTGAATGGTTGAATTGATGGTCATTGATGATCTCCCATTGCAATACTAAGAAAGAGAAGGCAGGTTTTCCTTTTTTTTGTTTTGTTGCTCATATGGAATATGGCATTCAGGGTTGTATTTAATCATGTTAACCTTTCACACAGGCTGAGGCCAGTAAATCACTAGGGAGATTTGACAAGCAGAACAGACAGTAGAAAGAGTCAGACATGGTTTTGTGACTTACGCTGGAGCAGGCAGCGGGCTAACATCTCCCCCCTCTTATTGTGCAGCTTAAGAAACACTAGCGGGCTGACGGCGGCCGACCTGGCTTATGCCCAGGGCTTCCAGGAATGCTTCCAGCTCCTCTCCAATGCCCAAAACCGTCTCGTTCAACTCAATGGATCCCATGCAAATGGTGCACTGAATGGCAACAGCAGGCTCTGCCACAGCCAGGGCCTCTTCAATGGGGTCGCCAGCAGAAAGAGACTGCTGGATGACACAGAGGCTGTTCACCTGAAGAAAGCCAGAACTGATAGTAAGCATTTATTCTGCAATTGTTTCTATTAGATACATTATCTCTTTTTTTTCACTGCTCTGAATTAAATGAAGTATCTCTCCTTATAATTCAAGTTTAGTGTTGCTCCTTGTAGGTGTAGCACCACTATGATTTAGCTCAAGGAAATGTGAACTTCCTCAAAAACTCCTTTTACACGTTCTGGAACATTTCCATGATGGGGTCGCGTGTGAAATGGAGCAAGACAGTCTTATGTAGACGCTTTTACGCAGAGCGAGCGAATCGATCACAGGAGCCATGTTTAGTGTGGAAAGTCAAAGAGTTGTGGACTTTTTGATGTGGGCTTCTACGGTGTTAAAGTAGCAATATCGAAGATCTCCGGTTTGTTCTCTGTCACCTATGGCGAAAAGCAGCAATTACAGTCATTAATCAGTAACTGCAGCGCTTGTGATTTGAATGCATGGTGGGAAGGTCGCCACAGACACCCGGTTCTTAATACTCATAATACTGCAAATGCAGGAGCTTTCATCAGTGGACCGTAGACTCAGTCACCATTGTGTTACCTCATTTGGCGATAGTGACTTAACAGACATTTATTTCAATTAAAATCTTCTGAGATCTTCGAGATTGCCACTTTAAAGTGTCATAATTGCCACACAACCGGATTATTAATGGTAATGTTTGTTTTTGTTGAGAATATACAGGCAGGGATATGATGAGCATTACTATTGCTACACAATGGTAACTTTTACACAACCTGTGTTTGGACAAAGACTGTATGTGCAATGTCAAATTCATACCTGCAGTAAAATGATCTACCTTACTCAGTCTAATGCCACGTACATGCATGAACAGATTCTCTTTAACTTGTCCTGAACATGTCAGAATGCATCAAGAAAGACTTTTTTTTTTTTTTTTTTTTTTTTGCATCTGTTCACAACTCAGTTTCACCCATATCTTGTTTTTCCAAACGGCAGATGATGACACTCAAACCCTGTCCAACGGGCATAATGGCCCCACTGACTCCTCCACCAACGGCCACTGTAACACGCTGCCTCATGCCAACACGGTCAAAGCTGCGCCATTGAAAAGCTTCTCAACTCCGTCGGGATTGACAGCTGCGCGGTCCCCGGAGAACGAGCTGTCCTCCATGCTAGCCAGCCAAGAGTCAGCCGAAGGCACCGCTCAACACCGTTCAGCCGACATGTGTGGCTCACTGCACTTAACCGGGAGTCCTAGCAGCTGTGTCTCCCACCGGCCCACCTGGGGAATGATGGCGTCTGACTTTGCAGACTCGCTGCACTATGGACACTACCATGGGTTTGGGGACACCGCAGAGGACCTGAATGACACTAGCAGTCACCTGGAGCACTGTACTAGCATTCAGGCTGAGCAGTGTTACAACCAGGCCGTGGTCAGCGCAGCACAGCTCTACCACGGTTCCTAAGGAGACACCTAGCCTTAAAACCTAACCTCTAATCGGATAATACTCCACTACTATTTGAAATCTTTTTTCAGTTACTTGGAGTATGCTTTAGACTGCCCGGAGTGCAGAGAGCTTGGCTGAGTTTGCACCAATCAGGGCTACCAGGTTAGATCAATTGTTGCAGACAGGATTGAATCCTTTTCAATACAGTACTTCAACCAAAGTCTGCCTCCTAGAGGCTGTCCGTCCTTCTGTGTGCCCCGGTAACATCTCTGGACTGTGCCCTAAGCCTTTTGCCTTAACCTTACCAGTTAAGGACTATATTCTTGCACTATAATGGAGAAAGAAAGAACAGCAAGGGACATGTTTGCCTATATCTACCAAAGGGAAAAATGGTTTGTCTTTTTTTTTATTTTTATTTTTTACTAATTTTAACTTCCAATATTTGTTTTAGTGTAAAAGATTGTGATTGTGATAAGCTAATTCTAGTGTGTATGGTGCATACTGTAGACCTTTTTTGTAAAGTTGCTAATTCTTGCAAAATGTATCCAAGCTCTGCAAAGACAATGGTGGCTCATTTCTGTTGACACTGTATAGGAACTGTGTGAATCTAGTTTTTGTGCCAATATATTTAATGGTTATTTACATGTGGCGTAGTGCTGAGAGGACTGTTTTTGTAATGTTTTGTCCTTGTTTTTTTCTGTACTTCCTCTCACAATAGTAAAAGATAAACTGACCCAGACAGTATTTGTCATAAACATTTATAAAGTGATCATTGCAGTTTTCAACTTTTTTTGTCTGATAATGAAAATAAATTTTGATTAAATAATGGTCTCTTTTAGCCTTTGAGTTGAAATTCAACTAAAGTTCTTTTCAATGTGTTACTTTAAAGTGGCAATCTCAAAGATCTCCCATTTCGTTGTCTTTGGCGGCACCTATGGCACAAAGGCGGTAATTGCAGGTGTGCAATTGGACCTCACTTCACAGGGAAAATGCATCACTAACACTAATTTGAATGCATGGCGGGGAAGTCGTCACAGACACTCGGTTCTTAATACTCATAATACTGCAAATGCAAGAGCTTTCATCAGTGGACCATAGGCTCAATCACCATAGTGTTACCTCATTCTGCAATAGATAGTGACTTAACAGACTATTGGATTAGGTGATTAATCAGGTGTGTGCTGGAAGTGCCGCACACCTGATTAATCAGTTGATCCAATAATATGGGACAGGAAATATAAATGCAGTTTTCCTGTCAGGAAGTAGTGGAGCTTGTGCATATAGCCAATTCCCTCTTTACTGAAAGTCAGTTCATCCCTTGAGAATGACTCTAAACCCACATTCCACCCGTTTCACACGACTTTCTGACTGGTAAACACGACATTGTTGTGTCGTTCATACGCGTTTATCACCATATAAAGCGCATAACTTTAAAACACCGCATCTCACACACTTGCGCGTCACCTGTACGCTTTAGTTCGCCGTACATACGTCATCACGTCACTGAAGCTCCGCCTTCCGACTGTTCCATTGCGCAGACAAAAAAAGGGGGAACTTACACGTCGAATGTAACAACATTATTAAGTTTGAGATGTACACGACACAAAAAACACTGTTTGACTTCACTGACTTTAATTATATTGTAGCAAACACTTAAATAAAACGATTACAAGGTTCCTAACATGAGAAACACGAGTGCTTAATTAATCCGTGACCCCTGTTTTGAGAATAGTTTGGTCATTAATTTTAGTCGGGTCAAAAGAAGAGAATTGTGTTTTTAGAGGAAGAACAGATCAGATCTGTAGGAGTCTTCAGCTGTATTGACTTAGTTTGAGGTGTTAAGTGCATATTTCACTAAAAAGTACAATTAATCATATTGTATTAGGATGTCTACCCCGGCGAGGAGGCGGCTTATGAGGGACTTCAAAAGGTAAATAGTGTGTAAAGAGAGTGATTCTTGTTTGTTTACTCCTGGTCTCTAGTGTCACAAGTGCATTCAGAATTACTTTCAGTTACTTATGACCACTATGACAAAGTACATGTTTCTTTCTTTTACTGGGTCCTTATAGCCTTTTTATAGTTTACGTATTCACCACTGCTTGCTGCTCTTTAATCACGTTTTTTACTTTCCTGCTCTCCATGCTCTTTTATACTTGTATCATTGGTTTTATTGGTTTTACTTTGGTTGCCTGCTGCTGCATATTGCACCTTACCTTGTAGTTGTCTATTATTTTATTGTTTGTGTGAAGCACATTGTAACCTCTGGTTTGAAAAGTGCTATATAGATAAATATTTATTTACTTTCTTGGTTTTGTAGGTTGCAAGAGGACCCCCCTGCAGGAGTCAGCGGAGCCCCATCCGAAAACAATATCATGGTTTGGAATGCTGTCATATTTGGGTAAGTTGCAACATCCTCAGCAATATGCCCGTTTCATCGATGCCCTAAATTAAATACTTCTTTATTATGCATTTTAAATAGAATGTAACATAATCTGTGTCTTAGTTTGGCTTCAATGAGCCCCCCAGTAAATCCTTACATTTTTCAGTGTGCTAATTGGTTGATGAACATTTCTTTACATTTCAGACCAGAAGGAACACCGTTTGAAGATGGTGAGTTAGCTGTACTAATGTTGACGACTCGCCTGGTTTGTCATCCTCTGCTGCAGCAATCTTAGTATCTTTGCATTTATGAGTGCCATTTTTTTTTTTGTCAATTTTAGGTACATTTAAACTAACAGTGGAGTTCACAGAAGAGTATCCAAACAAGCCCCCTACTGTACGATTTGTCTCAAAGATGTTTCATCCAAATGGTTTGTCCTTTGCTATGTTTCCACAAAAAGCTACCATCATATTTTTACTTTATCTTTAGAGTTCATTACTTACACTTTTTCCCCTAGTATATGCAGATGGAAGCATATGCCTAGATATTTTGCAGAATCGCTGGAGTCCTACCTATGATGTTTCATCAATTCTTACCTCTATCCAGGTATGGATAATGTTGTTCTTACCTCTCCTCACCCATAGTTCAAAATACATCTACTTCAGGGTCAAAGATGTCACCATGTTGTAAATGGTATGTGGGAAGTAATTTTAATGGACACATCTAAATTTACATCCACTCATACATGAACTAATATATGAGATAGAACTTTATTTGGTATTGAGTATATTTTTTAACCTTGGTGCAAACTAAATGTAGGTAACACATCAGAGCTATAAATACACTACATCCTTTGCTATGCAATGGACTTGCCAAATGTATATTAACTTACTCTATTGTGCATGAATGCTGAATGCCAAGAGAGGATTGGTGGTGGGAAGAGACCAGATTTTAATTATCAGCTATGGGCAGGAACAAAGACAGGTAGTGGTGAAAACAGTGGAAATGACTCACTAGCCAATCAGCAATCCTGAAACAGTTGACAGCCAGTCAAGGAAGTAATCATCTCTGTGACTCAATGTTGCTGACAGGCACAATTCATTATTTAAGAGAATTCTCATTTGTTTCTAAACTTCTGTAACACTTCAATCAATACATTTATATCTATTCAGTTAATAAATGTAGTGCATTTTTAACCCACTGTTCATATATACTAGCTGCTACACAGAAATGTATTGCCTGCCCATCAGCGTGTGATATGCTATCTTGCTTCTGTGTTAGGTGAACAGTAGATAGCAGTGACCAGTCCTGGGATTAAATCCAGTATAGGATTAAAATGTTTATAGATAAAGTACCTTATGTGCCGTGTTACATTTTGATTGAGACCTGAGTCGAGTGGACAGCTCTAATATTTCTATGTATCTTTATGCAGTTGTGCAACTGGTCTCAATTTATTTTTCATTTTCAGCAACGATAATAGATTTTTCTTTTCCTCGTTTTAGTCTCTGCTGGATGAACCAAATCCCAACAGTCCAGCCAACAGCCAGGCGGCGCAGCTGTACCAGGAAAACAAGCGAGAGTACGAGAAGCGAGTTTCAGCTATTGTGGAGCAGAGCTGGAGCGACAGTTGACCAACCTGCTGGACAAATGAATGACTTTGGCAGTTATAGCATAAAGAGGACATTGGTGGATGCCAGGGACACTTTCTGACTTGTCCTCTCTGCTGGGATTACCTCTGTGATGCCCTCTGTCCAAAACAACACAGAATATTGTGATTTAGGCCTAACTGTATGACTGGTGAAGAATACCTTTTTTTTTGACACTTGTGTGCACTTTAATGGGTTGCTTGACAGTACTATGAAGGGTGTGATGAGTTAGCTGTTTTATTATTATTCATTCATTACTTTTAACCTGTTAATTGTACTGCACAGTTATACAGACACTGAAACATGTATGATTTCAAGATGCAGAGGTCCAGGAACCTCAGTTATAAATATGTTTTTGTCTTTGATTCAAATGTCCATTGTGTCCATCACTTCAAATAATATGATAAATACAAGTTAATATCATACAGTGGCTATAAAAAGTATTCATCCCCTTGACTTTTTGCACATTTTCTTGTGCTAGAAAATTGGTTCAAAATAAATTAATTTGAGATTTGTTGGTCCAGAATAAATGCAAGAAAGTTACACAAAATTATAAAATTGCTTTATGCTTTAGTTTGGCTTTGGTTGGACAGTTTAAATAATTGTTATAATTGGACCTTTCTTACCAGAAAGTCTTACACCAGACCCCCTGGCCAGCACATGTTAATATTTTAGTATGAAGGGTTTATTCTGTTTCACAGTGTGCGATACCTGCAAGCTGATTTGATTCAAGCTCCTGGGTTTCAAGGAATTAAATCATTAAATCACTATGTGAAAACAGGGATCTCTTATAGCGCAGGACTTTATTTCCTCTAATTTGATTCTAGAAGTTAATGAAAAATTGGGGAGACAAAAATATTTACAACTGACACGCACACAATTTAATTGCTATTAATGTAAAACCAATAGAACAATACCAGGACAAAGAGGATTTTGTGACACGTTTAACATGTGCGCCTGTGTGAGATAATTGACTCATAATAACATTACGGAAAGACAAAGATGTTATATTAAGAAAATAAAAGTCCGAACCCGGAAGTAAATAATGGCGTCGTGTGACGTGATTGGTCGGGACGAGGAGACGGAAGTAATGAAAGTACCAACACGGAACGAAGTCGTATTTCAGACCACTTTTCCTCCAGATAACTGGAATATATTGATGTTATATAAGTACCTCTCGGACCACTATCTTTATGCTGCACCTCTGACCTCCAACCATGTGGTCCAGTAGAACAAGGTCGTCATTGTGGAAAGTAAAGGTCGTCAGAACTGTCATATGCAGGTCGAGTGCATCCTGCACAGGTGCTGCTGGAAACACATGGACTAAACCCAATGGATTTGACACTGGTTTGAAAATCTACAACAGCCTCACTAAGCGGAAAGAGCCACTCATACTGGCGAGGGAAGGAATAGCTACTTGGTATGGAGGGTTTGGTGTTTACTACTGTTGCACATTCATAATAATGATAAGACCTCTGCAGCTAAGTCACATGTGTTATTTTGCCTCAGGTACAGCTGTGGACCCACTGTTTATGATCATGCTCACCTTGGTCATGCATGGTAATCCCTTTATCAATATGTGTCATATATACAAGTCAAAGCCTTTAAAATATGCCCCCATCTTAATAGTTTTACTGTTTTGTGTCATAGCTCGTATGTCAGGTTTGACATCCTGCAGAGGATTCTGTCCAGGCTGTTTGGAATCAATGTTATCCATGCTATGGTTATCACTGATATTGATGATAAAATCATCAAGAGGAGTTGGGAGGTAAGATCACAGGGATCTATCCAAATAATTAATATGACTTAATTAATATTTAGTGACTTCATTTTTTTGTTTCAGTGATTTTTTTGTTTAATTATCTGACTGTTTACCCCTTTCCTTCTAGGAAAACATATCCCCAACCATCCTAGCCAGAATGTACGAGGAAGAGTTCAAAAAAGATATGTTGTTGTTAAAGGTGTGTGACTAGGCAACTACTAATTTGTTATTTTAAAGTATCCCTATGGGCATATTGGATATAAGATGAATATAGCCCTTGATAATGTTTGTTATGAATTGCTGCACATAGTCTGAGGTTCTTGGAGTTGTGTGTGTATCTATATAGGCAACTTTTTTTATTTTCTGTTTTTTTTTGAGGTGATTCCCCCTGCAGTGTATTTAAGAGTCACTGAGAATGTGCCTCAAATTGTGGCCTTCATTGAGCGTATCATCAACAATGGACATGCCTATGCCACAAAGAAAGGTTAATATTAAGATAATCATCACTATACTCTTTCTAAATGAATAGTGGTTTGCCTACAGTAACGAAGTCTTCTGTGACCCATTGGTGCATTTATCTGGTTGCAGGTGATGTGTATTTTGCAGTCCGGTCCATTGGAGATCGTTATGGAAAATTTGTGGCTGCTGGTGATGTACAGTGTGACCCTGGTAGGTGTGTCTGCAACTTCTAAATTAGTATTCAGTGGTGAATCTGGTCTGAGTCTTGTGTGTGTTCAATCTAAATTAACTGTGTTGTTTCAGTTACTGTATTAATATCCTTATATGAGTACATGAGTACATATTAACCTGACTTCCTGTACAAATTGGGGTTTTCCAGCAGACACAGATAAACGTGATGCAAGAGACTTTGCTCTGTGGAAGAGTTCCAAGCCCCAGGAGCCGTACTGGGACTCTCCTTGGGGCAAAGGAAGACCCGGCTGGCATATTGAATGCTCAACCATTGCCAGGTTTGCATTTTCACTAATCTGTTTACTTCAAAGGTTTATTCTATTCTGTTCTGTTCTATTCAAAGCCAAAGAGCAGGAATTGCATGAATAGCCCTGGTAGAGTGCCCTAGTGTCCTTGGTCCTGAACCTCTCCTCTAGTCCTGGTAGAGTGCCCTAGTGTCCTTGGTCCTGGACCTCTCCTCTAGCCCTGGTAGAGTGCCCTAGTGTCCTTGGTCCTGAACCTCTCCTCTAGTCCTGGTAGAGTGCCCTAGTGTCCTTGGTCCTGAACCTCTCCTCTAGCCCTGGTAGAGTGCCCTAGTGTCCTTGGTCCTGAACCTCTCCTCTAGCCCTGGTAGAGTGTCCTAGTGTCCTTGGTCCTTGGTTATGGTTCTCTTTGGACATTCTTGGGCAGGTTCCTTGTCTATATTGCTTTATTCTTTCTGAAGTGAAATATGGTTGTGGTTGAATAACTACATCAATTGTTCCTAGAATAGGAATTGCGTCTGCATAGTGGTTTGACGTAGGTTGCCATTAATATCCCAGATATAAAACTGATAAATCAGTTTTGACTATCGAAGACTGGTGTTTACTGAGGGAACTATGACACATCAGACAGCAAGACAGCTATTTCAGCTACTATTTGAGGTTTGCTGTTGAATGGAGGTTTTACAAAACTCTTTTCTGTTCTGATCATACTTAGTAATGGAATTCCCTGTGTTCTTCCCTCCACGGTGGCTTCAGTTCTGTGTTTGGGAGTCAGCTGGACGTCCATTCAGGAGGCATTGACCTGGCCTTCCCTCACCATGAGAATGAAATAGCCCAAAGTGAAGCCTATCACCAGTGTGGGCAGTGGGGAAACTACTTCCTACACTCAGGTACAGCAAGTTGCTTCTAGCGTCTTAGAAATGCTTTCAAGATTCAAGTTTCAAGTAGTCACGTAATGTCCAAGAGTAAGACCAAGAAAACGGCCAAGGTTGACGAAAGTGTACAAGTGGTAAAATGCTAGGATCAAACATACACAATAAATACAATGAAATACAATCTATAAAATAAAAAATATATAATAATCAGGACAGTAAAGTTCAACACTCAACCACACACATGCACTCACCTAGACACCTGTATTCTCTCTCTCTCACACACACACACACACAATTCTCATCTCTCTTTGTACAGTACCGGTATTTATACAGGTGTACAAACAGCTAATACATATGAAATATTTCTTATGAATATGAAGCCAGGTGCGGTATCACAACGTTTAGCTTCTTATCGGTGAACCTCCCTGAACGTCCTGTTGCTTACGCGAGAGAATAAGTGGCAAAGAAGTCCAAATATGGTCTCCACATCTATTAAAGGTTACATTAGGTCATCACTAGGGCGACGGTTTGGTTCACACCGTGGTTTGGACGTCACGGTTCGGTACAACAGGAAAAAAGCAACAAAAAAAACCCCGAATGCATGAGGCTTTGAGCAGACAGTAGTGCAGCTGGTGTGGTTTAGTCCCTCCTCAGGTAGTTGGTACCAAAGACATATTACATAGACGCTGCATTGACCTTTGGATCGTACATCAACGTCGACGCCCTATTGGACCATTAATATAAGAGAGTGCAAATCAGTTATTTTTTATTGGTAATAAAATAAAGCCTAAATAATAGGCTCTTAGCTTAATTGGTATGAATTCAGAACAAGTTACAGAAGCTAATTCACGGTGTTCTGCGCTCTCGCTGAGCTGTCGTAACGGTGCAAATACCAGCGGTGTCATGTGTTGTTGTCCTGGTCCTCTGACCCACAGCCCAGATAGAGATGGAGGCAGGATATAGTCACTGCTACAAGGCTGATGAATCTTCTGAAGATTAAAAAATGGCGCTTATGTTTTCGTCTGTGTATTTCGTCTTGATTGATTCAGGTTTTCTTATTTTTAGGACACTTGCATCTAAAAGGCAGTGCAGAGAAAATGTCCAAATCACTAAAGAACTATATCACTATAAAGGTAAAATAGTAATGTAGTATACCATCATTTATTTGTATAGTATTTATATGTCTCAGTATCTACTGAAATCCGTGTTTACCAAAACATTTTGTATTAATCATTTTTTCTCTGTCTTTCTGTCTTACATCAGGATTTCCTTCAGTCTTACTCTGCTAATGAATTCCGGATGTTTTGCCTCTTGACAAAATACAGATCAGGTGCGAATAAGTGTTTTTTGTTTTTCATGAATGATGATTAGTTTTAAACTGTTGATGCAAGTTAGTTGACAATAAGCATGAAACTGGACATGTTGAAATTCTCATTGATATCATCAGAAAATCAACAAAGATAATGGACATAATTTAGCATAGATGGTTTATGCCCTCAATGTTAAATGGAAAATAGTCCACCTGATCTTCTGGGGCGTCTCCACAGCCATCGACTACAGCGATGCTTGCATGACTGAGGCACGGAGCTCTTTGGAGACTATTGCCACCTTCAGTCATGGAGCCCAGGCCTATATGAGGGGTCAGCTGCAGTGTCAGGCGGTCCAAGAGGGACTTCTCTGGGAAAAGTAGGCTTGTCTTCCTAAGTCTGAAGGCCACATGTTCATCTTGATGGCATAGTTATAGTCTTGTTTAGATTTAATGCCTGGATCATATATTTACCCAATAAACATATTGAATAAATAAGTAATGTAAATTATTATATAGCGTGAAAATCGGATGCATTATGACTTTTTATGTACTTAGGTTGTCTGAGACTAAAGCCAGTGTGAAGGCAGCCTTGGCAGATGACTTTGATACACCAAAAGCCATTAATGCTGTCATGAACCTTGTTTATCATGGGAACTGCCAACTTCAACCCATTACAAAGGTAACCTGTTATAGCACAAATCAACCCTCCTCCACCGGTTTTACAGATAAAGCTGTCAGTTGTGTTGAGATTCAATGACAATAAGATGAGGGGGGGGGGGTTGCAGAGTAAATAATTTCACTAATCACTTAATATTTAAGCCATATGTGTTCTGTTTTAACTCTTTAACTTTTCTTTGTGTCCAGCCTGATGGATTACCACGAAGTCCAGCTGTGTTTGGGGCCATCCAGTCTGAAATCAGGGAATTCTTGGAGCTGCTTGGGATTGACCTGCTAGACAGGAAGGTCAGAGATTTTGCATGATAATGTATCCAACCCTTACAAAACAACAACACATGAATCTGACACGTGGTTTTTGGACATTTCACATGTGAAACTGCAAATTTCATTTTTTTTTGTAAGGGAAATTATGTCCAAATGAGTTGAAAACCAACTTATTTCATGATGTAATCTTAGAGTGTATATAACTAGAGACAGCATCCAAAATGGCCGCCACTCATTCTCTATAGATCTACTCAGCGAAGCCAAAAAGAGCCGTTCCATGTTTCCATTTCTGGCTCGTCCGGTCTAGCTGGTTATCCAGTTTGACATCGTAACCTGTTGTATACATTACAACTGCAACAGGGAGAACACTACTCAATTTATATAATCTAAAGGCGTTTGACATATTAACTGATTGGAGAATTCAGTAGACTTATTATTATATGTATGTGTGTGATAAACAGTTGGTTTGTGAAGATATCAGGCTGCAGCTCCTGACGACCGGTCCAGTACCTCCGGCTGCAGTACCTCATGTCTCCACTAGTTTTGGTGGCTTCAAGCTCAAAGGAAAATCCTAGTCTAATACCACTTTTCCACCAAAATTAGCACATATATGTGGGTTTTTCCTACAAGGATTTACCATAACTGGAATATATCTTGCTCAACCTGTTTGCATTTACATAACTTTATTTGATCCCTTATTTTACCAGGCAAGAGGACACACACAGTGGTCATTAAGGAAGTCCACAAGAGCAATTTCATGATTAAGTATTTAATTAAGGGCAGGATTAGCACTTTCACTGCCAAAATAAATTCTTAACCTCCCTCACAACTCCCATCTAATCTACTCTGTTGTTCCCCGCTCTTCCACAGGAGGGCAGTGTGGAGGATTGTTCTGGAAGCCTGGAGAGCGTGGTGGAGCAGCTGACTCGTTTCCGTAGCGAAGTCCGAGCCTTTGCTCTCGCCCGTCAGACGACCTCCCCCCCGCTCGCTAAACCTCAACTCTACCCAGAGAGAATTCCCCTCCTTAGAGCTTGTGACGCCGTACGGAACGACCTGGCACCTTTGGGCGTGCTTATAAAGGTGCACATCTGCATGTTGTTTTGGTTACGTGATCAATTAAAATCCTTTCGGTTACTTGAAGCGCTGTGAAATTGTGTACGCAAACGGTCATATGAACCTGGCAGCATCCCCAGAGGTTTTTTCCTGCAGTGCCCCGTTTGGAGAATTTGAATTTGACAGATTCGTACCCTTGATTAAAAAAAAAAATGTCAGAACGAATATATATTTATTGCAATTACAGTTTGCAATTTCTGATTATGGTTCCTTGATTATGGTTTCAGGATAGAGGAACCAACTCCACCTGGGAGATATTTCAGAGAAGGCAGGCTGTCCTGGATAAACACAAGGAGGATTCCAGTTGAAACAGACTTCTACCTCTGTGAGTTACAGTATATATATAGTGGACTCATTTCACTTATTCAATTCAAGTGAATTTTCCTAACAACACCCTGAAAAGACTTACAGAATCTGTTAAGAAATAAAAGGCCAAATCATCTGTGTGATTACAACAGAAGTGTTTCTGGGGTAGATGTCTGTTCTGCCTGTATGACATCAGTGTCCTTCCTCTAGTCTGGTAAAAGCTATGAGTAATTATCTTCCATATTCAAACTGAAATAAAATGTAAGATACTTGTCTTTTTTGTTATGCAACTGCTGTAACCTTGTTCTCTATGTTTTTTAGGGGGTAGGTGTGGAAATATTATCCTAAATCTACAATAATTTGGCTTGACAATCATTTAAGCCAGTTATTAAAACACGTGTGCAAAACAGTCTACTTGGCTGTTTTATACTATATATTTTATACTATATACTATATTATAAACTATATGTACACAATAGCAACTATTGAGTTTTAAGTAGAGAATTATAGGTACAAACATGGCAAATAAGACCTTAAATAGGGCTCCATCTGTTTACTTGGGTGGAGTTTAACTTTGATCAGATATGACTTGTGATATGTTGCATAACATTATGTTGTGAAGTTATTCTTTACAGTCAGGCTGTATTCAGGCTCAAACATGTAAGGCTGTTAATCCACTTTCAATAATAACTGACCAGAGATGTGTTCATGTGTATAATCATCCGGAGGGATGCAGGTAACTCTGGTCGTCGCAGGCAACACACTCCCCAGTCAGCTTTGGGGGCAGAGAAGGAACAAAGCTAGCGAACGCACTCCTCCTTTCCCCTCCACAAACTACGTTAAAATTACATAAAACGTTCATGATTTGGACATAAAATTAAAGCAGCATTTTGCAATATTTTGTCTCTACCGATAGTGAAGGTGAATTACAAGTTATTAGAGTTCAAAACAAGCTCTACTTTCAAACTTAACTTTATTAAATTAAAATACAAACAGAGTTTTTATATGACCAAACAAAGATCATCACTTAATCACAAATCCATTTAATCACAGATTTGGTTGCATATTGGATCAATTATCCAAACTGCAATGGTGTCACATTTTACTCTTCATAGAGGATCTATAAACTATAAACTGCTGAAACGTGTATAAATGTGTACATGTTGTACATGAGGGCCAACCAGAGTTACTTTAGTTGTAATTTTACATTTTGGTGTATTCAGCCTTCGGACAAAGTTTATTCATTTTTGTAATTTTAGTCATTTAAATATATTTTAGTTTTGCATCCTTTTAATAAGCAATATCTTGATGTCTGTCACATGATACCTGGACGACTGCAATGAACCTAACAAATGATTCCAATTCGCTCGAGGCAAAGGAAGACATGTTATGTTCCTGCTCTCAAAATGCTAAAATATGACTAATTTAATGGCCATTAGTTTCCCAATTTTTTTTTAGTCTCGTCACATTTTTGTCCAGATACGTTGTGCAGTAAAGCATCTCTCAGGCAGCGTTGCGGCTCTCTGGCATGAGGTTGATTAGAGAGTTACTGGCCTGAGCCAACTCTGTGATGGACACTCTGCCTCTCTGTTTGATGAACTGAGCCACCGAGTTGAGCTCCTCTGGAGTAATGGAGATGAACTTCCCTCTGTCATCAATCACACCTGGAGAAATCACAGGAGAGGCAGAAGAGAGGACATGCGAGACATGAGGGACGCTGAGGCTTTGAGGAGATAAATACACGGGGCCGGATTCATATTAGGTGGCAGAGTTATCGTCATGGTAACAGCTGACACCGGGCCGGTCGCCACCCCATTTGATCATGTGCATAAATTAATCTGTCCTCTGCTGTTTTGGGCAGATGGAATATTACCGCGATTGCAGAAATAAATGTAAAATATTTGAAATACACGTTTAATATTAAAATGTTTTAAAAAATACGTCACATTGTGTCACACAATTTCTAAATTCGTGTTTAATAATTCGGAAACACACACTCAATTTGTAATTAGTTAGGCAAGCGTCGCTCTAGCAGCTGTAGGAGTTCAGGACAGAGAGGTTGAGGAGTTGGAGGAGCTGTGAGATTGCCACAACATTTTACTCCAAGATATGACAATTTAGGCGTGACATACGAGGACACAGGGAGGAGATTCAGATCGAACAAGATAATCGTGGCATGAAATTTTCATACCATCCCCAGTCTGTGAAACCTTTCTTTAATGTTCTATCCAGTCTTATTTTCATCTAGAACCAGGCTTCATCTATGTGTGAAACAACACAATGTACAGACACACAGTCCTACAAAGATCTGTCATCCCTCTGGACACTGGAGGCTACAATACAGTACAAAATTACTACTAAAGTTACAAAACATAACAACACATACTATATCCTTATCGTTTAACCTGAGGTGGAAGAACCAGGTCCAGAAAGTAAAAATATTAACAACAACTCTGCCACTCACTAAACCAGTTGATTTCACTAATTAGTTTCCCCTAATTGGCTGTAGAGTTCATTAGTGTTCATTAGAATCAGCTGGTTTAGCGCATGGGTGGAGCAAAATCATCAGTAGTAGTATTAGTCATTTTGCTTTCTGGACCATTACACACCTCGTCCTCATTTCTACGTTTAATTTGTGTAAAGTGTAGCTTGTAGTGACGCTGACCTGTGAGGGAGCCGTCAGCTAACAGGTCCTGTAACCTAGCGATGGCGTCCTGTGTACGCATTCCGAAGTGAGAAGCCAGGTCTTCCAGCACAACCACTTTGGAGTCCTGGGGGACAGAGTGAACAGTGTATTCAGCTGTAGAATATACCAAGTACTGCAGTACTAAGCTGTAACATACTGCAGTACTAAGCTGTAACATACTGCAGGACAACTAATGGTGTGTAATGTGTGTCAGGCCTTACCTCAATGTATTGGATGAATTCTTGCAGGAGGTTGCGTGACTGAGAGTGAAGAACAAAACCATTGATTACACTTTGATAATAATTACGATTGTCCTCTTTCCTGTTATTGCAGCGTAACTGGACATAGTTAGAATGATCATTATAAAGATTATAACTTCACATTTACATTACATTGTGCCGTGGCCAAGTGACCCTGTAGTGACATTAAACATGCACACCTCGTCCTCAGTGAGCTTCTCCGCTTCGCCTTGGTCCTCGATGACGAAGGACGCCTTGAGCCTCAGGTACTCCTCCTCCTCTCTCTTCTCCTGTTCCTCTTTTGCGCGGCGCTCCTCTTCCTCCTGAAGGAGAACAGCAGGAGTGGATAAGAGGAGGTGAAGTTAGTGTTTGACACAGACCACTAGCAAAATGTCCTCACTTCAGAATATATTCCTCCCTTTCTACATAGGAGTTAATTAAAGAGTTTTAGTTAAAGTGCGTAAAAACGCAATCTAGTTGAGATCTACCACAACTTCCAATCATTTTTTAGACTATTGAGATGAACTGGGTCAACAAAGTAGATTCTTCCAGGGTTAAGGTTCAGCCGTCAGGGACTAGGATCAGGGGTTTGTGTCTGGGATATATCTATGTCATATGAGGCTAATATCAAGAGATATGTGTAGTATGGCAGAAATCAAAGCAAAGTTAGTACTTTGCTGTTTGCTGTAGTTTTGCTGAGTTTATTCCATTTTAGCTGCAAGTGTGAAATGCAGCATAACACACAAGCAGATGAATATCCTCCATCACTGAAACAGGTAAACGCGTGCTGTAGACCCAGTGGGGACAGCAGCACTGCTTACAAACAGACTGGCCAGCAAGCAGAGTGGTGTAGGCTAGACTCTAGTCTGTAATGTTCAGTAAAACTAATAGATCACATCAATACTCTGTATGGGGGCAACGAGGAGCTGCATCAACAGTGAAGAAGCAGACTGAGTCAAGTCTTCTGGTTGGTTCACGCAGCAGGAAACTGAGGTTATAAAAACGTGGGACTCAGGATGTTAATCAATTGTAGGTCCCCAAAATGTCCTCGACATATATGTGTGTGTTTCACCTGTTTCTGCTCCAATAGTCGTTCCCTCTCATCCTCTTTGCGTCTCTCTTGCTCCCTCAGCTCCTGCATCCTCTTCCTCTCCTCTCTCTCCTCCAGCTCAGCCTGTGGAACACAAAGGAAAACAACTAGAGTGATGACTGAACCGTTTCACGAACAGAACTTGTTGGGAAAGTGAACTGAAATGGACTCGAGGACGATCGGAGAATCGCACGAACAGAAATGAAACGCTCTGCAACAACCATGAAGGCTCCGTCTCATTGACAGTTTATTTCAAAGGTAAAGAGGATCCCAAAGGAGAAGGTTTGATCAGCGTTAGAACGGGCTGGGACGGCGTTTGGCTTGAATTTCATTTTGATTGACTTTAACCAAGTTAGCTCTTTCTCAAAGCCATTTTATACTTCTGCGGAGTTTGTGTCGAGGTTGTAGATCAGGTCGACCAGGTTGCAAAAAAAAAAAAAAGCATTGATTTTCCAGTAGGTACGCTTAGAGTCCACGCAGGACCTAATAAGTCTCAGTTCGCTCTGAATAATGTGTACGACAGTGAGGAAGAATGTCTTTCCCACCTCTCTCTGGGCCTTCTTGGCCTGCTTTTCCTCCAGTTTTCTCTGCTTTTTGGCTCCCACTTTCCCTGTGGCCTGGAAGCTCTGCTGCTGCTCCTCCTCTTCTTCCTCCTCTACTGCTGCAGCTACCTCCACGGGGTCGTCCTCTGACAAAAACATTCAACTCATCACCACACTATAAACTCAACCGTGTCTGTCTTAGACCTGCAAATGAGTACCAATCGAGAGGAATTGTTATGTCGTGTTTTGCCGATGCCAACAGCAAGTATCGAAGGCCAAATCGGTCCATCAGACGCCTGTACGTGCTTTTACCGTTGTCAGATGCGTCCCTCTGGGCTCGTCTTTGGGCCATAACCCTGGCGTTGAGGTTCCTCCTCCGACGGGGCATGCCCGCTCCCCGCTCCTCGTCCACCTGCTGCGGACGGGCCACCGCTTGCACCACATCCTGCCTGTGTTCCCTGTCACCTTTACAGCACGGAAAACACAGGCGCACATCAGTTCAGTTCTGTCTTTTGTGGTCATTTCTTATTTATTTGATTATGCATTTTAGTTGACTAACTTAAAGGTATGTCACCCGCGCAACACAAACATTGAAATGTGAATATTTTAACTTGGGTGGGACCAAGTTGGTTGATATACACTAATCAACACGTCCACAGGTGAAGGACGTGTCAAGGTCAGGTGATGCCATCCACTCATCACTTATAGTGGGGCTACATCATAACAAGAGGCTTTAGGGTAAACATCTAACATAATTAATAAATGTTAAAATCGAACATAAATAATACCTAATATGCTAAGTTCTCGAATAAAGATTATTAAAATGCAAAGACAACATTTTAAACATCTTGTAACTTAGACACTTTAAAAACAGCTGTCACTACATTTTTTAATGTTTGGTTTGGAAAACCTAAAACATCACTGACCATTATCAGACATATTATACTAGTTAACGTTACCACTAGATATATCAGTAGATATTATAGATATATAAACACAACTAGTATAATATCTATATAGTTAATATAGTTAGTTAACCTTCTGCAGACTTCCCCCGCACCTTGGCTGCAAACACAATCAGCACAATAAGGATCGCTGCAGCTATAATATACAGCGCAATGTCCATAGTTGATCTGAAAATGTACACTTAGATGAATATTACATTTTCAATTAACATTATACACTTGAGGCCTATTAGCACGCTATGAAACTAACAACGTCCACGTATACTCTCTCTTCCTCTCTCTCTCTCTCTTCACGTCCAAGACCAGAAAACATACAAGCGAAGCGGGAGTATCAACTTCCGGCTACTTCCGTTTAGACTTCCGCTTCTTCTTTTTTTGACTGGGAGTCCACGAGTGTCTCATATTCTTAGTCGGTCTAATATATTATTTTTCTGTGAGGGGCTTATTTGATTTAGCCAAACGGCGTAATATTATATAAGATTGGACACATGTACTTTAAATTAGTAAAAAAACACTTTTGTTTATCAGATCCCTTTCGCACATGCATAGTATGGTGCTGTACGATGTCAGTAATGACTTTTCATGACGTAGTTGCATAAATAACCTACTGTACGATGTCAGTAAGATATTCTCTACCATGCTAAATGCTAAAACATGAATATTCATGAACATTTTAATTTTAGACAGTTTAGTATAGACATGTGCTTGATTTCCGGGCCTATGATCCACCATTTTTGTTTCGGTCTAGCGGACAAGGATTTCCATAGGCTGAATGGCGTGAGTAATCTTGAAATTTAACTCTAACATCTTTGGCTGTACCAGTGTCTTCTTCTTCTTCTTCTCCTTGTTTTGCGGCAGACTAGAGGCCTAGGGGTGTTGCTGCCCTCCATAGGATGTTAGGGTTTATGTTCTTTCGCTACTAAATCCTTCAGTACATTTTCGTTGTTTCTAAGAAATGTATTTGTTTCTTCACTATTGCAAGCGTTTATTTTTGTCTGCAAGCAAAATTTTAATGGGAAAATATGTAATCTCCAATTATATTAATTCTCTTTTCCGCAATCTCCTTTCTCTCTCCTAAATCTTACACTCAACCAAAACCTGCCATAAGAGAATATCATTAGTGCTCTCACTTTGAAAATTAATCAAAAAGTGGACTGTCTGGAGCAGATGATAAGCAAAGCATTCTTGGCCTTTCTCTTCTGCAGCTCCCAATGGGTCCAGAATGAAAGACCTTTGCCCTTTTTCTCATAACAGGCTATATAATGAATTGAGCGCCTATGTGATTCTGACACAAGCAGAAACAGAGAAAACTAGTGACTGTGTCCAAGAGAAGGGAGTATTCTGAGCAGTACACCAGTTGTTTCACGGCTGTATAATTGCGTACCTTTGCTCTTTTTTCATATCTGGCTATACTTTCATTAGGTGTCTTACTTAGCAAAGCCAGGAAAAATACATAGCATAAGGTAAGACTATTTTATGATTAATCTAAGCTTATACGGTCTTTTGCTGTGTTTACTATTTAATTGGCACCACAGCTTGCTGGTACTTTTGTTAATGTTAGATGTGGCTTAAACTGATCTCATATTTGTGGTTGAGAGAGGTGTATTTAGTGCTGTTGTGCTGTTGGCTTTAACTGAGTGTACCTGCACTGAAACTCCTGTTGAGAACCAGGTTTAGGTGTCTATGCCCAGGGGCCCATTGTCTCATAATCCCTCCATGGTAATAATGAGATATTTTATTGATCCTTGTTTGCTTGCCCCCTTCCTGAGAGGTCGGAGCACAAGGTAAGCCACAGAACACTGCCCCCTGGAGCCTGTATGGATGTAGTGCTTGTAGGCAGAACTCTACGCAAGGGCGTAGGTTTGATTTAAACATTGGTAACATAAAAGTGGAAAGGAAAGTGCAAATTTTCCGCCGTACGCTGGAGACAAACACACGGTACATCGTGTTAGCCTCAATGTCACTGTAGCTATGATGCTTAGTTTATGATACTAATTAATGTATGTTATACAATGCAAACATGCTCCAAGCTAGATTCCTGGCTGACTGCCTTCTGCTGATCTTAGCTTAAACCATTCTTAAATTGTGTTGTGCTCATCTGTCTTTTTAAAGAAATTAGCTACCAGTTGTTGGAAAGACATGACTCTATCAAACCTGTGGTAATGTGTTGCAGATGCACACGGTAGCCTGCTAAATACACAAACTGTAACGGTGAAACACATGAACAGTTAGTATAAGGATGGTGTCTTCCTCACTTAACCTGCACGCGCGTCTAGTTGACGGAGCTCTGGCTTCTCACACGTCAGCAAGAAACGGTGAAGCCAATCCTATTAGTGATATTGTGTCAGGGAGGCGGGACTCAGTCCTGTTTGTGTACCAAATACACTGACTTCACACTGACGGACAACAGTGGTAATATTTACATTTTTTATGAAAATTATTGTTGGGGACAATTCAGTAGTCACTGGATTATACGCCCTTGCTGTACATTACTCACACATCCCACACATTCATGGTCAAACCAGGAGCTCAAGCCAGTCACCTTCCAGTCACAAGTTAGGCCTCCACCAAACCTTTACTACTGATGTTCATTGGGTCAGTATAAAATAAATTAAATGTTCAATATGGGATACACTGAGGATGACTACCACACTGCAGAAATTGAAAAAAAAAACTCAGGAGTGGACCCTTAAAATGGTTTAGTGCTCTCCTCTTGCACAGACAGAGAGACAGACTCACTTACACTGTCACGCACACCCAGGCATGCACACTTAAAAAGTACACAGAGAGGGAGAGAGGGTGATTTTCCACCCACACTGTTCGATGCAGTGCCATGTGAGGGTTGGTAATCTTCCACTTGTGTGTGGGTGTATGTATGTGTGTGTGTATGTGTGTGTGTGTGTGTGTGTGTGCATGCACTTGTGTGAGAAATTGGTTTAATCTAGATTCCTTTCTGGTCTTCGTGTTATGACCATTTCCACCAGTAGGGGGCAGGAATGACTTTCTAATCACATTTCAGTCAGTTCTGTTTTCTTCGTGCTGTTAGAAGAGTCGGGCTGGGATGCGGGTTCTGTAAGACATTACTATCACATTGAGGACAATAGATGTTAATTATTTTTCAGACCTGTTTTTACTCAAACAACTCGGAAACATATCAGAAAGAAAGACCAACGTGGGTATATCGGGATTATCTAGCGTCATACCAGGTCTGCACTATTTTCAGAATGAGCTCCAGCAATGTCTTCATCATGCTTAATAACAAAATGTTAAAATGTAAACCTTACACATCTTATAATACAATATGACAGCGTGTGTCGTGATTTTCTGCAGGAGAACCCTGCCGAAATGACTGCAAATGTTTTTAATGACTTACAAAAGGAAATATTGATTATAGTTCATAACTTCAAATGCATATGTTTGCAAAATGTATTTTGGACATTTGCAAATAGCTGTTTACAACTAAAAAATACATCATCAAATTTGCAAATTGTGTCACACAAGCATTTTGCTGTTCACCATAACAGATTAGACAGACGTTTGCAAGTCATGATACAACCTCTCAAATCGTATAATACAACTACAACTAAGTTTTTATTCCCATATGAAACAAAAGTGAAAGATGTGTGTGTGTGTGTGTGTGTGTGTGTGTGTGTGTGTGTGTGTGTGTGTGTGTGTGTGTGTGTGTGTGTGTGTGTGTCTGTGTGTGTGTGTGTGTGTGTGTGTGTGTGTGTGTGTTTTTGTGTGTGTGTTTGGTTGTGTGTGTGTGTGTGTGTGTGTGTGTGTGTGTGTGTCTGTGTGTGTGTGTGTGTGTGTGTGTGTGTGTGTGTGTGTGTGTGTGTGTGTTTGTGTGTGTGTGTGTGTTTATATGGGGAGATGAAGGATGCATAGTGGTTCCCATTAACCTTC
>OMKK01058025.1:7860-26933 GCA_900302305.1 Polymixia japonica | reverse complement strand
TGTGTGTGTGTGTGTGTGTGTGTGTGTGTGTGTGTGTGTGTGTGTGTGTGTGTGTGTGTGTGTGTGTCGTCGCTGTGCTTTTAGGCACAACTCTGTTGGCTTAGCCTGCATGTTTGTGTGTATGTACTTATGTGTGTGTGTGTGTGTGTGTGTGTGTGTGTGTGTGTGTATGTCTGAATCTATGGGTGTGTGTGTGAGAGTCTCCTCTGTGCCCCCTGTGATTAAGCTTGATCAGGTTACTTTGTGTTACACTGACCTCTTCTCTTGCCTGTGCAGTGACCCGTTGCATCTATAACAGTGAGGGATTGTACGTGCATCTGCAAGTTAGCCAATAGCTACTTTCCTTATAGTAAGGCAAGGCAAGGCACAAGGCCATTCAAAGTGCTTCACACAAAGTATATAAGACAAGAAGACAAAGGAGACAATAGATAAGAAATACAGAATACGACAAATAAAAACAAATAAAAAGAGATAACACAGTGTATAAAAGAGAATAAACAAAGAATTCAAATTGAAAAGAAAAAGAATGCGTAAAAAGAATAAAGGTCAAGGTGCATAGGAAGTGCAGGACAAGCCTAGTAGAGTCGGCGCTGACGCCAGCGGGTTACACTATTTCAAGCGACCGGCTCTCTCTCCGCCGTTAGACTAACTCACAACAGCTGAGTATCAAGTCAGTATCTCTGAATAACGTCAGGCTCTTGAAGGTCAAGAAGGTCTGATGGAGAATCGGCTCTCTAGCTCACCTAATTTGCCGGCGACGATGTGCGCATGCTGCATTAGTAACCGCCATCGATACAACCCGATTGCGCAATTAAAAAGCACCTTTTGAAAGATTTACTTTCCCTGCAGGATTGCATACAGCGAGGTGTTTTGTTATTCCGTGGCTATCTCTTATTGGAGGCTATGTTTATGCAATGACGTCTGCAAACCCTTAGAGAACCAGGGCCAGAGACTTACTGACAAGATATCTCGGGCCGCGTTCAGTTCGAAATAAACAAGTCCCTTCCCTTCCCTTCTTTGGGTAAATCTGTAAATCCACAATTTGTCCATTGTGATGAATTTGGCATAAAGGTATAATGATCTACGTATGGTGATTAGCTGCTCTACTACTACTACTACTACTCTCCTGTTCAGGTGTTGCCTTTGCCTTGGCCCCATTGTTTTGTGGAGTAATTACTGGTTTGGCTTTCAGACAAACACAAATTTACGGATCGCACCTCTTTCTCTATAAACTAGTCAACATACGGTGTACAGAACAAAGAAATGAAATGGAGAAGTTTAAATTCAGTCATTTCAGAACCAATGAACATTCTGTATCGACAGAATTCAAACCTCAGAATAGAAATGTAATTAGGATGTAGGCTTGTAGAGTGGATTATCAAAACAACATACAATCTGGATTTTAATCCTGTATGGAAGACAGTGGATGTCTTTTCCATATCCAGAAGTGAAAAAAAAGCCAGGACCTGCGACACACAGGATGAAAAATTTCTCCAGTGTAAATCAATTCAGAGGTGGTGATGAATAAGTGTGTGGGACCTGTGTATACCAGCTGCAGCCCAGATGACGGGGTACAAAACAACCTGACACTTCAACCTGACACTTCAATCCCTCAGATAATCCCTCCACAGTCCTAACACATTCATCACACACACACACAGACACACACACTTCAGAGCCTGTGCTGCTGCCTGTAAGCAGTGGTGCACAAATCCAACCCTGACCTGCTGCACCTGCTCCAATCAAGTGTGACTGACGGTCAGTTTGTCTTTGTTCTGCAATCTGACTGTCTACAGCTCGTTCACCTTAATTGAACCAGAGAAGCACACTACACAGTAAAGCTTTCTCAAGAAATGTTATCAGCACACCACAATTAATGCAGCACCTTTACTTAAAACCGACCTTGTTTCTGTCTAGTAATAAAGGCATTGGTCAAGCCTTGTAAGTGTGGGCAGACATTCTTTTGGATGTGTGAGGGAAAGAGAGACATTTAAAGGTCATAAAGGTCACATTTAAAAGACCTGTCTTTATTGACTTTTCGTCCGTTTTTAATGCAATCCATCCTCTCATTTTAGCCAATAAACTGCTGTCTCTTTTTAATATTGATGTTAACATTGTTAGGTGGATTGTGGATTTCCTGGCCTGCAGGCCCCAGAGGGTCAGGGGTCATGGTGCCTTGTCACAGCAGTGCCTATCTCCCACTGGAGCACCACAAGTATGTGTTCTTTCCCCTTTACTGTGCATCCTCTATACCAACAATTGTAGGAGTCAGTATAGTGATAGACAAATCCTTAAATTTGCTGACGGCACTGTCGTCATCAGCCTGCTGCAAGATGGAGAGACATCGCCCTCTCTTTGAGGCATTTGATTTTCTCCCTTCAGGTCAGGGGTTAGAGGTACAGGGTTCACAGGGCAAAGCGCAAAGTGCAATAGATTTCGAAAATGTTTTCAATTTTCCTTTGTCCCTAGTGAAATACGCATGCTTAACTTGCAAAAAAGGTAATTGTTACCTCGCACCTATGCACTTTCTGCTCAGACAGCACCGTAGCACTAGCTTATCCAATCCTATACAAAACCCACCTTTTATAGATTTTATTGTTGTACTGGTATAGTGTGTACTGTCATTGTTATCTGTGCTTTGCTGCAAGCCGAATTTCCCCCAGTGGGACAGTAATGTACTGAACTAAAACATGCACACAAAGAGCAAGCGTTCTGCTACGTGCAGGCGTGCACTTAACCAGTCTGTGGCAACAAACGTTTGGCAATAATTCGTTTTTCCAAGTTATACTGAAATACATGTGAATCATACCTGTAGGTGTGGCAATACCTTCAATGTGTGACACATCGGTCTCAAAGCACTTAAATAACCCAGAAACACAATGGACTAGGAGCAACTCATTGCCACAAACACTGAAATACATTAAGTTTTCTTTATCGTCATCACCCCACGCAACACACGGTGACTGGATAATGCGTGTGAGTGCCTGGTAACCCCCGGCGTTGACCTGCCAAGCTGGGTTCACACTGGTCTGGCGTTGCGTGCCAGCCTTGTGCCACGCAGTGAAGGGTTGGCTGTCGCTAAGCTCCCTAATGAATTGGAGCTCTTGTTCTCCTTTGTTTTGGCCGCAGACTTAACCGCACAGATGAGCTGCAGACATTCATCAAGATATGCTTTCAGTACAATCAGCGGCTGTCGCGAGCATGCTTCCTTGTGGAGGTGGCCTTTTTTCATTATACAAATGATATATATCCTCTGAGAATATTTTTTGATTACGACTTATCAGAAGCGTCATGTCTGTCATCTATAAAGAGAATAGTAGCCATTTAGAATAATGTCTATGCAAAGTCTTTGGTCTCTGGCCTCTTGGTACTCATTACCGCATTAGAAAGCCCTGCCAAAACACTGAACTCTGACATTTCCATTATTAGATATTGATAAGTGATTTATCACTTGTCCTCATCTGCGTCCACACTGGAGTGACAGAGTTTCTGTTCTCACCCTGTTCCTGGCTGGAGAAAACCACAGTCAAAGTCACAGCAAAGCATTGCGTTCCCCATTTATTATATCTAAACCACCTCCTATCCCTAAGGTCCCCTTATGCAACATAAACTGTGCATCTACCAATGAAGTTGACATGAAGTTGATTTAAGTTAGGTAAATACTCTGTTCCCTTTCAGCTTGTACAGCCACGGGAAATTAAGTTAACCACTGCAACCGTCACAGCGCCACAGAAAGTAGCCTTGTTTTCAGTAAGACATGGTGTTCTAAGTATAGATTGTGTCATTTGACAACCGACATTTCAATGATGAAACTGCAGTCCTTAAATTTAGAAGCAACTGCAGATGGATTATATACAGTTAACTGCTGCAAACATACCGCTGAGCTAGACTATGTGCCAGTCCGACTGCGTTGGGATAATGATAAGAGAAAAAAACAAAACACTGGCCAAGAACCAACTGAATTCCTTACAAGCACAATTCAATGCATTATCAGTGTTAATGCATCACAAACCCACGATGGTTGCAAATGGCCAAGTAGTTTTAAAGATTTGAATTAAACTGTGCATGCGTTGAATTTAGCCAATCCGTTTTGACTCCTAATGCGTCCCCATGGCGACCTTGTTAAGCTGCAGCCAACCAATAGCCACTTATTTTGCCGCAAAATATTTTGTCGCAAAATAGCCATTCCTTTTATCCGTCCACCTCCAAGTTCTGTTGCAGAACTGAAGTGATCGGTTCTTACAAAGCAAAGATGTTCATCGCGTATGAAAAGGAAAGCGTTACAGCTTTTAGGTAAGTGTGACACTGTAGAGGCAAAAAGAGTGAGCAAGAGAGTGACATCCCACTTACTGAATCGATTCAAACTATTAATGTTCATCTTGAGGGGGCGGATGGAGGCGCACAGACCCACGGTGCATAAATCCAAGCAAGACCAGCAGTTATGTTAGTGTCTGCAGATGAGAGAGAGACACATACTGTAATAGAACACCAAGACTACTCGGAACCAGGACAAGTAGTTCAACAACAAGCAGACATACAAGCACCATAAAACATAGTGGACACATGCGATGGGTATTACTATACAAGGAAAACTGTTACTGTGCAATCTACTAGGGTTTAATTTCCAACTGCCTGTAGGCTACTCTCGTCCTTTTGAAGGAAGTGTTACACCATGAGCTGCTCTCACGCTGCAAGATATTAGATTTGTATCCTGCACCAAGTCACTACCTGTTGTAAAATCACTGTTGCATAGGAAGTTATCCAAACACTTTCTGTGGGAGAGACAAAACACCTCAGCATCTTTTTCCCAAGAGCTGCTTCCACCCCATTTACTACGTCTCCTGAGATCCCTTTTTAAATTATCATTATTACCTCTAATCATTATTACCTCAACGGACTTGCAGTCCTCCAATCCTTCATACCTGGCATATGACAATTTTCAGGGTCTAAATAACTGATCACAAGCCTCTCACTCTTTTCAGTACTGCATCGTGGTACTTGGGACCAACGCACTTGGCCCCTTTCTACTCTTCCGTGCGCAGCTGCAACCAGATAGCAGATATCACGTCCCACTGCTGAAACGCACCGTTATTGATGTGGAGCGATACGTGTAGCGCACCGTCCAAAAGAAAAGAGGTCCTGTTGCGGCAAGCTAATCTTAAACTGTAAAATGTGTGACTTACATTCACTCACACAAAGTAACAAGTCATTACCGAGATCAGGAACGTAGCTGATTGATGGACACAACGTTGCATAATGCCTTTACAGTATAATTAAGCTTTAAAGCAAGTCAGGCTACAACACAACAGTTAACTAATAACTAAACACGATATCAAACACGACATTTTAAACACACTTACGGTATTAACTCCGCTCAGTGAAAAGTACACATTCGGTTACAGCTTCAGATCCTGTGGAATGAACATTCAGCTTGACTGACGCGCCGAGGCTGTCTACAACATGAACAGTTGTTTGCGACAGTCGCTCAAGTCCCGCTCTGCCGAAAGTCGCCCTTTTCCACCTGCACTAAAACAACACACCTAGGAGTCGGACATTCTCTCTACAGTTACTTGTGCACGAACTATTGGTGTCTGGTATTTAACAGTGGAGACACGTTACACTGATTTTAACTTTTAACTTTACTGAACCGTGCACCTGGCACGCTGATGGGAAATAACTTAATTCAGTACATTATTGCAAGCTTGTTTTAATTCATCATGTTGGCTATAGTTCTTTTCCCAGTGTAAAACACTGCTGTCTTCTCTAATCTGTGTATACCTAGGGCTATACGTGAAGTCTGCGAATGAAAATGTGTTTCAGAATTGTTTTGCGAAAAATCGCATTGCAAAAATAACGAGATATAGAATGAAGTGCAAGAAAGAAAAAAAAAGGTTATAAATACAATTTTAGCGTATGTGTGGAATACAAAAGTATTTAACTCACTAAACTCAGCGATCTTTAGTGTAATTGCTGCATAACTTCCTGGAATCCTGGCAATCACTGACACTACAAAACAAAACAAACCCTAATAGCAACTAAGTGAGTTTATGAAGGGAGTCCTAGAAATGCACTGACCATACATCCATTTCGTAACTCCTGCTAGGCTAAACTATAACATCATCAGCTTTCCACACTGTAACTCCTAAACATTTCACAATTTATGTGTATGTCAAAAAAGTATTAAGAAAATACCTTACAGATATCTTATAAAGATGTCCCAATGAATCTACACAGTACATACACAAATACAGTTTGGAGTTAGTTATATTAGCCTACTTGTTTTTGTAAACAAACATCGTCTGAGCAAATCTCTGCTTATCTGCAAAATAAATAAATGGAGATCTTCTTCCACCAAACGATTGCGCAGGCCATTAATTCAGTGATGGTATGCAACGCACTCTAGTGGTCATTTTCTGTTATTACAATAATGCTGTAAGCTGCCTTTAAGTCCATGTTTGCAAGAAGGAAAAACAATGTTCCTTGAATAAAATTCAGACAAGAAACAATACAGAAAGGCAATTGTATTTTATTCAAATAATGAACCGGATACAATATGTATAGAATAATTAATTTTGAAATGCCATTTTTTGTAAGGACATCCCATCATGCTATGACAATTCATTGGTATGTGTTCAATATGTTGGCATGCGTTTGGGGAAAAGAGACCCCCAAGTTTTCACTAAAATAAATTACACTAATTCTACAGAATGCAAAGTCATAGGAACAATAAAGGTTATCATTTAGCCTGGCCATTCTAATATGAATAGGCATTGACTATGATGAAACAAGCTAAAAGGTTAAATATCATAATATGTGTAAAATACAGTTATACATTTTTCTGACTTGCATTCTCACATTGCAGTCAAACAAACCTGTCCACCAATTCAATCTTGTTGGTCTTGAAGGGGATGCTTTTCACACCAAAAGGGGATGCATCCCTTGTTGTGCTTCAAGCAAATGTTTTTAATTAATCCCAGTGAGCAAATGTCCACAACAAGTTATGTGAGAATGCAAAATTTTCGCTCCTACATAAATTTGTGGTAAACTGAGGTAGACTTTTACAGTATATCACAAATCAGGGCAGTTCTGCACTATATTTTTTGGCTAAATCACAGGCATTAAAAATCATGGACTATGATTATTGGGTTTTCCAACAAAATGTCAATATCCTTTAAATGAACAAGACAACATTATCAAGCGCCCCTCAGAAGATACATACGATGGAAACCTCGGCAGGTAACAATATTGTAAACAAGAACTTTCACACTGTGCTGGTAGTTCTGCAGAGACTGCCAGGGTACCTGTCTGCATGTGCTGCCCTCCACTGTAGACAATACACTCCGTGCTGTCATTCAAGGAAAGAGTTGGTTAAGCAGAAACCAAAGGTAAAGGACTTTAGTACTTTTGTCTACCACATACAGCCCTCTCTATTTCACCACAAACTGTGCACATTATTTTACATGACAGGCTGACAGGGCATACCATTGCACCATACAGAGAGAGAGAGAGAGAGAGAGATAGATAGATAGATAGAGAGAGAGAGAGAGGGAGAGAGAGAGAGAGAGATTTTGTATGCATAGTAAGTCTTAAAAACACACACACAACATACAGTGACATGCAAAAAGTCATGTAAAAAAATCCACTGTCCCTTTGTCATACATTCAACACGTAAGTGCTGAAATAATTAGTGTGCGGAAGCATTAATTGTTAAAATTAATGTGTCATAATTAGTTACAATAAACAAACATCTCCTGTGACTCTATTTTTGACATATTTGACAAAATAAAAAAGTTAAAGGGTACAACAGGAATGAAAGAAATTTAAAAAAAAAATGTTAATGACCTTACTGCTTTGGGCTCATCTTAAATGGAGAAAACATGGCAAAATAAAAGTCCTTCAGAATTCATTAGAAATACTTGCAGAGTGACATTTACGTCTTACCAAACTTTGATGACAACTGTTTTAAGATTTACATTACTAGATATGTCATGCATAGATTTGTACATTAGGCCTGCAGCTACACAGATGCCTCCATCTTTAACCTTGTATGGGGAGTCAACTATATCGTTTAACAAACACATTTCATTGAAGAACAAATAGTTTTAAAGATCTTGATGTCTTTTTTGTTACTAGCCTTTACACAATGATACATAAGTGATTTAACTTTTTGGTGTTCTAAAACTGCTGTTAAAAAAATAACATCAGTCATTCTTAAAATACAAATTTAAATCAACACAAAAACAGTCCCAATTTTAACTTGAGATTCAATAGTCATTTTGTTTCAGGTTTGTACACAAACATCCATTTTGAGATGCACCGCCACAGTTTCTGTTTTTCATACAAATTTGGTAGGTCAGTTGGCCAGTTGTTAAAATGGCTGCAGATCTGTAAATTTATTACAACAAACACTTTAAAATCAGCTCACTGTTGTAAAGTATCTTAAAAAGTATTCACCAAAGCTATGCACAAATTTTACACAAAAATAAAATCCTACATCTTACATGCCATCATGTACACAGAGAATAACGTATGCATGGTTGTTCACATAGCACTATGTCAACCGTTTTTAAAGCTTTCTATTGGTTGTAGTAACTGGGAGGCTTCACAATGAGCCAGTGGAGAAGATCAAAACAAAAACAAGGACTGCTTCAAAAATGTAATTCTATGAACGTGCAGATGTTTATAGTGTAGCTTATATAATGTTTGCATTAAGTAAGTGAACACATGCATTCTATGAAGTAAACATTTTTTCATCTCCCTTCTTTCATTTCAGTAAACTCAGTACTGTACAGATTCTTCCCTCTCAAGTACAAAACTGGCCACTGCTAGACTGAAGAATAGTGGACCAGACAATCATTGTCAACAAACCTGCTCTACTAAGAGGAATGCGGAGGTTGTGGTGGTGGCGGGGACCAAGATTCTCTCATTAGCCATGTTTCCAATTGTCAAGCGAGTTTTAAAGCAAGCTGTTGAAATGTCGCAAAACATAAAATGTGAATCAGGTGCATTTCCATCACCTGGGCTGAGTGATTAAAAAGGTTACCTGGATGTAGAACGTAGCTCTGGGAACTGGAGTCTTTCAAGAATTGGTTGCTATTGGGCGTTTGGCTGCTATTGAGTTGTTATTGTTCCTTCTTTCTACGTCATTATTTATTCAACAGATGCGTTGCCATTGCTACTTATCATATAATGTCTTTATCAACAAAAAACGTTTCTACCTCAAGTGAGCCTAACAACGTTTTTTTGCGATATTGAGAAAAGTTTCGCAAATTTTTGCCATTTCCATTCAGCGTTTCTAATTCGAAACACCCCGTTTCGCGTAAAAATGCTTGGATGGACAAACCCATCCACTGACATTATTGTCCCGCGCCATAAAACGTCAACTCCTGCACCTGTGGCCCGTTATACCCCTGCCGTAAACATGACAACATTGTCAAGTATAGAAGAGGAAAGAGAAACACAAGTTGCTAGCGCTACAGTAAAACACAGAACTGTACAGTTGAAGCCTGAGACAGAGCATGCTGGGACTACAAACGCATGCAGGATAAGAGAGGGACAGAGTAGGTTGGTGGTAAGAGGTGAGGATGGGTTAGGCGGTTCAGGGGAATTCTCCCCTTCGAATGTGTCCATGTTCAAATCACATGTCCTAAACCCCCCAAACAACTCCCCGAATAAGCTGTTTTTATTTTATTTTTTTTGTTCCCATGAGGAACCAATGGAATAAAAGCTGTTAAAACTGACGTCGGAGTGGCTTGGATATTCCTTTCTTTTTTCGTGTCTTTCATGTCAGCCAGGCTTGTCCACTTCCCAGGGAAACCTTCTTGAAGGTAGACTGACCGTATAAAACTGTCAGTTAAGGGGTGTGCGTTGGTTGCAGGCCAGCAGACCACTACCAGCGCCACATCTGCAACCCTCTGCATCAAGAAAGAGCTTCATCCTCGCCCACATAGGGCAGGTCCATGCTCTTCATGCCGTCCCCGCTTTCCTGTTTCCTAGGTAACAAGCAAGAGAAACAGGATTCATCATAGCACCGCTAAGTAGCTGCTATCAATTCTATAATCACTGTAGAGAAACAACAGCAAGCTAAAACCCAGTTTATTTGATTGGAGCCATTTAATTGTTACATAATGCAAGACGGCGCTCAGTGAGGGGAATCTGGCAAGCTGTTAATTGAACATTTTGGTCAAGGACAAACAGGAAGACAAAAATAATTCACTGGCATGTCCTTGGGAAGAGATGGGAGGGTGTTTATGGCGCTGCATGCAAAGGAATAAGTAGCAACCTATCAAAAGAGAAACTGATGCTCAGGGCTAATGATGCAGTTGTTGTTTTATTTTTTGCCACAGATCAAGTGCTGCTAGACTGCAATTCTGTAAGTGCTCAACCAAGGCTTCGATGTCTTTGCTTGACCTTGCCCATAACTTATTTGAGTCAAACACGGCTTCAGCCATCTTTAACAACTTGAATCACTTTAGCCTGATTATTCGTAGCCAGCCTATTTCTGAAATATGCAATCTATCCTTGGCCAAGAGCACCCCCAAATTGCACTCAACAACAAAAACAAATCCCCCATTTCACAGATGCCAAAGACTGGCTTCTCCAAGCACCCCTATACATTGGCTTGTATACCGACAGAACACACAGGATTACTTGACGGGCACAAAACCGTAGCGGGAACTTCAGTTTCCAATGTCATGCCCATGGCCAAGCGGAGTGTTTAAGTGTACTCCACTTAAACAGCGTTTAGATAGGCAAGCAAGCATCGGCTCGTCCTAAGGTCCTTTACCTTCTTTGGTTAGTATGAATGTAGCAGTACCTCACATTCCCCGCTCTGCCTTTGCTGGTGGGCAAGAGAGGGGGAAGAGAGATAATACAAAAGTCTACACTGCAAACACCAAACAACACTACAAGCAGCAGTTAAAAAGGACCTGTCCCTGCTGCTCAAGAACAGAGTGTTACCGATAGTGACAGGTGGATTACATACACGCTTTCTGTTTTGCGATTCCTGCAAGTCACACAGGTACCGATCTACAAAGCAGCACTCTAAGTTAAAACATTAAAATAAGTGGCGTGAAATATAACAGGCTAGTTTTTAAAATCCATCAAGTCGTCACACCTAACAGTCTACAGTCTAACTTTTAGAGTGGAAAGCATATTCAAGTAATTCGTCTATAAGCTAAGCTAGCTGCTTTAAGTGTGGTAGTGATGGAATACTACTACAAGTACTATGGCTACTAATATTACTACAACCTTTGACAGGGATAGACTTAAGAGTCTGTAGTGTCTCAGGGAAGAAGCCTTACGTGAGAATCTGGCCTGGAGTCGACAGACTGCCTCGGTCCTCTCTGCGGCCCCAGTCAAAGGGGTTCCCAAAGGAGCGCTTTCTCAGCATAGTTCTCACAAGGATCTGCAAATGAGAAGTGTATGGTGGTACACACATCCAAAACATCTGTGCTCAATGACTATGCCTCATAAAGATACTATATGTAGGTTATAGCGGCCTCTAGAGGTTGCTAGTGGTATTTATCAACTGTCGATTGTTGACATTCATGACTGAGTGCGGTTGGACTGCTGCTGTCTGTCGTCGTGTGGTGTCTGTCGAAATGCCAACATGTTCACAGAGGAGGTAAAGTAAAATTGCCATACTTTTATATGCCGTAAATCCAGCACGGTGACAGACGAAATTGCATAGTGAATACAAGGCTTCTAGGAAACTGATCTGAACCGCGATTTCTTCATTCTCCCATGGCCATTACACTATGCAATCACCAGAAATGTTATTATTATCTATTAAAAGCATAAACCTACATGTAGTAGTTTTAAGAATATCTGCTGAATTTGCAAGAGGTTTATTGCATATAATGGAACAACTTTATATTGTTTTTTTATTTTTTCATATCGTTTTAAAAAATGGTAAACTTTAAAAAAAAAAAATCAGAGAGATAGGGATTAATAAATGTAGTGAGATCACTAGATGTAGGCCTAGATTTTAAAGGTCATAGATAACAGTTGCTTTTGTGAATACCACCTTGAATCATCGTCAGAGAGAAAAGGTTTTAGTCTGCACAGTTTATAAGAGGAAAGTAATTGCTTAATGATCTTCATGGAGAGGGGCTGGAAGGAATCCTATGCCCTTTAGCTAAATGATTACTGCTAATCGATGCAAGCTCAAGGAGAGGTAAGGTAACATGCTAGACTAGTTCTGATACTTTGCACGCACACAGCGCAGAATCACCAGTCTATCATTTCACTTATTTTACCCTATACTGGCTGCTGCAATAGTGTAATTAAAATTAATCTAATTTCTCACAAAATCACGCTTGAAAACTTGGTTGCCACTGGCTGTCTCAGCATGCCTATAGTACGTGCCTGTTACATTAGGAAAATTCAAGACATGTAATAATGGTGAAGACATTATTATAATAGAAAAATACACTACATAGTAATGAAGATCAACTATCTAAGAATGAGGTAGACCCCTTCGCCCATCTAGGCGCCGAGGAAGACTGCCAGCAGGCTGGATAACATGTACAGGACCATGTGAAAACACACCATGTCCTTCCTGACTGCATAGTCTGAGATGAGTCAGAGTCTGTGACAAGGACATTTATTTACAACACTTACTACTATCACCTCCTACTACCAGAGTCAAGCATGACATACCAAGATGGTATGGACTACTGTTCCTTCAGAGGTAGCACAAACAGGGAAAGGAAAGGAAAGGAAATGGATACATAAAATTCAGCTGCTGGTTCAGTTAAACAAGACTAGGTCAAAACCCGGAGAGACATTCACATTTATAGGGCTGGCCCCGCTGTTGCGGTCCAGCCAAAAACTAGATTCATACATAATGCATAAAGCAGGTACAGGCTGTGGTCGCCTTTGTGGCAAGGGTTGGAATGGTGGGATTTGGGAAAATATGACCCTTTGGACTTGGCAGCACAATTATGAGAGGGGACTATAATAACTTAGCCATTGCAGTGTTGCATTATTATTAGCAAACACAGACTCCAAGGCAAACCAGGTCATTATATGTCCGCCATTACACATTGACTATCCTCAAACCCAACTCCTTGATCATATGTTCTAAAAACCATAAAGGATCAGCCAAGCGATTCATTTTTGCATTGCTCATATAAAATATCTGTCTAACTACATGATCAAACGATAATGATTTCTAGTTCATTTGACATTGTGCACAACAACTGCAATTTGTTTATGCCGACATTTTTCAATGTATGAGTTTAGGGGGAAAAAAATCCACTGAGTGAACTTAATGAACTGAAGCCACCCCTGATGTTTTGTCTAACGTTAACAGAAGGAGAACAGTAGACAGACCTTTGGCCAACTGTGGCTCATAGTGTACAAGTTGTTAATGTGTATCGTTGCCTCAAACAGGACGTGTGAATAAACTCACCACAGTGGCCAGGCTGGGGATGTGTTTAACAGAATTCTCTACTTCCTCCTCAGTGACCTCAATCAGCATACAACAGTTATCATCCTCTGGAGGGAGGGGCTCAGCACCATGCCTAGTCACCCATGGGTGCACCTGGATACAGACATCAGGGGAACACGCAAGTTCTTTCTGTCTCTGCATTTGTCCCTCTCAAAAAAGCACTGTCAGACGATCACACGCACACACGACACTTCACTCAATCTCCTTCATTGGCTATTTACAAAGATCTGCAGGCAAGCTTTATATCTGGTCACTGTCAACGCTCCATGCATAGTCAAACCTACTTTACCATGTAACATAATGGAAGCTAGCAGCACAATTAAAACTACATGATGACCTTAATCTGTGGGATTGATATTCTGGACTCTGGGTTCTTGTCCAGCATCTTAAGCAGTAGATCTTTGAGATCCTCTGATATGTCAGCACTGTTGGGAGAAGAAGAAGAATTATCCAGTTATTTAGGTTAGTTTAGCTAATCTGACAGTGCTCAAAGCACTCAATTCACTGAACTGCATTAAAACAATTTGACATCTCAAAAAAAACTATGTCAACCACCAGAGTTATGTTAGGCACTGATATAACTGCAACACAGGGACAGTTGGAAGAGTTGTACTCACTGTTCTGGCAGCTCCACGGGCAGGGTTTTTATTTTTTGATGGAGACTGAGGATGCGCTCATCCATAAATGGACACTGGGAATTCAATAGAAGATCAGCGGTTATCATTCGGGGCCGAGTAGCATCTAGAAAAAAAGATCTAAAAATTTGCATCCATTTAATGTAAAGATGAAGACTCACCACTCCGAAGACGAAACAATAAAGTGTCACTCCCATGGCCCAAACATCCAAAGCCTACATGATAGTGATCAGGGAGGAAAAAAAACAAGAGATACATTATGCTTCCAAATCATTCTGCTAATTTATGCCTAAAATTTTAAAACCCATAGAGTCATATCTGCAACTTCACCTTGCCAGAGAAGTTCTTCCTGGTCTCGGAGAGCGTCTCGGGGGCCAGGAAGGCGGGCGTTCCCACTGTGCTGGTCAGGAGGGCGTCGGCTCCCTCGAACTGGTTGCTGACCCCAAAGTCAGCTATCTTGATGTGGCCATCTTCTCCCACCAGCAGGTTGGAGGGCTTGATGTCTCTGTGGATGATCTTCTGGTAATGCACTGGATGGAACAGCGAGAGAACAGACACATGCATGATTACAGACACAATGCTCCATTCTTGGAGTTCTACTTGCTGCATGAAACTATCTGCCAAATCTGCCATCATTTTCCTAAAGAATCGACCAAGTAGAAAATCCAATCTGACCCATATATATAGGGGTAATGGCAGATTGATTACGGAGAGTCCGTAATCGGAGTACGCGAGAATGAAAAACGACTCGGAGAAGAGGATGTGACTGGCAACAGAATCCTCTTTTGAATACAGAATATGCAATACATCAACTTTATCATCATCGAACTGCATCGTCATACCCCCCAACCCGACGGCATAATATTACCGCCATCAAAGCAGCTGCGTAGCCTCCCCACCTCAGTCCCTACTAGATGAGACTTTATGTAAAGTCTGTACTCCAGTGGCGCGATAGACTAGGAGCCCCTGTGATTATATAAGATGAGCGTCGTGGGTGGCTGGAGCCAAAACCAGCAATTTATTTCCTGCAAGAGGTATTGAAAAGCATGATAGAATTTAGAGCCATTACAGAATGGCATTAAAGGTGTGAATGGTATTACCCATCTTGAGCTTTGATTACAAAAGTGTGCCGGTCTTGGGGATGCAAATATCTGTATTTGCAGAATACTGATTAACGAATATGAGGCAATTTCTTTTTCTAAAATGGAAAGAAAGCATTTTGACATAAAACACTTCAGGCATAACTTCAGGATTCAAGAACGTAGGTGTCAGTCTATCGTCTGTCTGTTCTACCTGGTTCTACCAGTCTGTTCTATAATTGGTCCTACCACATGTACATGCCTGTTCTATAAGCATTGCTAAATTTCAATTGGTTAATCCTTTATCTGTATTTATATGGAAAACAAGGGACAGCAGGATTTAGCACTCGGAGCACGCATGCCACCATTGTGCCATAATATACCATAATAAACATTTACAAAGCATAACCAGGTGCTACTTGAAAGTTACAATAATTTGCAACTTCTTTTACTTGTCTGACTGGACTTTACACTGTGGCTGTGGATGCAGGCAGGGCGGAAGGAGAATAGGAATTAAGGCAGACTCACAGAACTCAATTCCCCTGAGTAGGTCCTGAAAGTAGAAGCGAGCCTGATCCTCGTTGAATGGTTTATCTGTTGGCACCTCCATCACAGCCCTGAATACGCACCAGGAAATGTAAATATACACATATGCACGGCACGCACAATTAATGACAATTAATCATAATTACTTAATGAGATCAATTGAGCTCATACCAACTTTACAATCCTTACTGTAACAAGAGGTAACTTACCCTTGCTTGACCAGCTCAAACACTAGAGAGAAATATAGATACGGTTAGCAGTGAACATAGATCTTTAAAAAGGACTTTGACGTGACCTTCCTTCATGCTTCATGCACAGCTTTTATGCATGGGAGTGTGTGTTTGTCTGTGTTGTTTGTTCTGCGATCGTATGTGCGTGTGTGTGTGTCTGTGTGTAGGGTTGGTCCGGTGTTATCTGGCCACACTTACCCATGTACAGATGGTCCTCACTGGGGTCGTCCAAAACCTGGAACCAAAACAAAAAAAAAAATGGAAATGTGTGTGAAACACACAAATTCTACAAGTTGTGTGTTCTAATGTAATTTGAAATTGTTATTAATCGTGATTATTGTTGTGTCATTTATCTTTCTGCCAAACTACTGAGAGCCTCTTTATCAAACGGCGGCATTAGCTAGTTGGCAACATATCTGTTGTTTATCTGAGACAAGTGGAGCAGTTGATGGCCAAACACAGGGAATAGTTGGCCTGCGTTTAGCTATGAAAGCTCTTAACCTGAGTAGGCCTAATTGCCACACCTTTAAAAAATACAGAGCAAAACAAACAACCTGTTGCCTAAGTGGTTTAGCTCTGAATATTTTTGTTGTTATTTTATTTGTAAGAGCTTTAAACAACCATGTGATGGCTCAAGTCATAATCTGGCTACGGTACATATTTTGAACCGATCCTTATCAGGGCATATACATGAACAGTGGCCATAGATATGGTCTAAAACCCAACATTACATCGCCTCTGTAAGACGCCTTTTGGTTATTAGTTATACGTATAACTTATACTTATTCAGTGTTTAGTGATCCCCGCCTCTAGGCCAACGTATTCTAAACCATTTCACGTGCGCTTTACATTTCAGAAAGAAAGACGTTGTCATATCAGATTGGGGAAAGAAACTAAAAACATGAAGTTGAAGTGAAAACACGTGATATGAGGACCTCTAGCCAACAAATGGACACAATTGTGTTGAAAAAGGTGCTTGAATAAGTGTTTTCTCATGTCACAACGATCTTTCTTCCTATACTGTGTATTCACAGTTTGGGCTGTACTACCTGTGGGTGAATGCACTGAAAGTGGTTGCCAAGGAAAATAGTTTGTGGGTGTAATATGAAATGAAAACCAGGCTTTTAATTAGGTTCAGACATTAAGTTTGCATGATATAGGCTAATGACTAACACTGCAAAACTGCAATTAAATACTGCTTGGTAACTACGGTGAGGAAAACTGTACACCTTTGCAGGTCTGAATCACACACACACAGCAGAGAGCTTAAAATAGCTTCAGTGAAAAAAAAGATGTTCCAGCTGAACTCGCCTCCACTAGCTTCACCACATTGGGATGGTCCAGTTTTTTTAGGATGGCAATCTCCTGATAGACCCGCTCCAGGGGTCCTTTGGGTTGAGGGGGGCCCTCGGGGGCTTTGGCACCACGTGGTGGAGGTCTCCCTAGTGGAGGAGGAGGAGAAGAGGAGAGGAGAGGAGAGATTTAATACTGGAGAGCAGTGTCCAGCCAAATCCCTCCCTGCTGCATTAACCATCTGCCCTTCGCTCTGGACTTACGCGGGAAACCTGCCTGCCTCATTAGCCTCTTCTTGGACAGCACCTTCATCGCCTACAGGAGACAGGGAGGAGAGGGAGAGGAGAGGGAGAGGAGAGGGAGAGAAGGGGACAGGTGGGCATGAGATGTAGTCAACAGAGAAACAAAGAGGTGGACATTAAAGGATAGTGGGCTACAGTAAGAGTTGGTTGCTGTAAATCTGGCAATCATCCGTTGGTGATGAAGACAATTTGGTACCATGTTAGAAACGCCAGTCGCATATGTGATACATTTAATGAAAATAACAATTCTGGACTGCACAAGGGACCGTTACATCACATCCTGTGTGTCGGTGGTTTTGCTAGACTCTGCTTCTCATGAGAACCCTCCTCTCTGGATGTTTTTAACCAAAAGTTCAAATCACTTATAAAGACACTTATAAAATGAATGCCTCATTGAGCTCCTTACAGATATAATAACGTCTGTTGGAGGGTTAGCCCGAACAGCCTCAAGACGCTTGAAAAACGCTTGAGCTGATGTGTTATTACTGGGTGTCTGCAGGCATCCTCACGTTAAATGTAAATGTTAAGCTTTTTAATGCCACTTAAATGAAATTTAAAGACCGCATTTGCAATGAAATAATTGTGTCTATAGTAACTAAAAGAAAGAAATCTGCTGGCGGGCAAATCAATTATGCTACATTGCTGGTCGGAAACAACTTAAAATGATATAATCTTAGAATTATTTACATTACAAACGCAGCATCTTAAAACTGTTGCATGCATGCGTTCAGTTTGTTTGTGTCCCGTACTGCCTAAACTCAATAACACTAAATTACATTTCATTTAACGGGTATCGGGTCGGGTTTCGGATCAATTCCATGCAGTGTGGTGTGGGTAACTGAACAGAATCTGTCCTGATGATGGTATCGGGTGGCTCTTGGAATTGATGTTGCAGATATGGGACGGTTGTGGAACCAAAATAATGATCCGGGCAGGACTACCGCAGCTACTGGATTCCCATTCCCGAGTTTGAAACATTTCCGACAAATTATGCAGTAAACTTTGGAGTCGTTACCTGCCACAGGTTTTATCCAGCAAGAGCATTTGCTGTTCTTCAGCCACTTGTCATTGACCTTGTATTTTCCCATTAGTGTGGATGAGTGAACATGTTAGCTCGCGTGCTAAATACTCTGGTTACCTCACAGGCACAGAAGTGCAAATAACAACAAAACATGACTAGGTCAAAACCTAGTATATGGCTGGACCGTGTATGGTCAATGTGCAAAATTGTGGCCAAAAGCCTTGTCTAGAGGGCTTTTAATTTGAAACGGATACATCGGCCAATGGAGAAACTCCAACATGGTGTAACTTCATCACTCAGTCAGTCAGTAAGCCAGCCAAAAATTAAAAAAACAATGTGCACTCCTATTTCGCAGTGACATGACCTCACTACAGACGCTCCCTTTTGTGTTTTCCAAAATCTCAGTTGATTCTATCCTTAATATTTTTTCTGGTCTCCGCTTCCATCATTTGTCAAAAATCAAATGACATCAGATTGAGAATATAGTATATTCTCAACAATATATAATATA
>OMKK01058006.1:0-16795 GCA_900302305.1 Polymixia japonica | reverse complement strand
GGGACCCTTCAGCTTTTGCGTCTCGGTGGCGTAATGAGATGTCATCTCCCTGTACGCTCTTTGGTACGTGGTTTCCCAGAATCCCCGCTGATACGTTGACGCTTGGTGGCGTGAGAGCAGAGGAGGCAAATAGAAACACCGGGAACCCTTGGCAGCCCAAAGTGGCAAAGACGGATCAACGAAGGGGTGTGTGTGTGTGTGGTGGGGGTGTACGCCTAATGGTAAAGGTCCAGAGGGAATAAAGGTTAATGTGTTGAGTGGGATGAATGAATTGTTGCGTGTTGTGTGTGTGTGTGTGTGTGTGCGCGCGCGTGTGTGTGTGTCTATGTGTGTGTGTGTGTAGTACAAGTTAGCGGGGCCCCACTCGTCTCTTGGGCCTACTGTATATATTATTTGGTCCCCACTGCACTTCTCTAGCTGTCATAATACACACACACACACACACACGCACACACGTATACACACACAACAGGACCTTTGCTTTGATGGCTGGCGCTCCAGGGAAAAGGCATTATTGAGGCTGTCACATTGGACAGATTAACAAGAGCGATAGAGACCATAACATTAAAGGACCTCCGCATGAGTTGTTCCATCAAGGATCCGTGGATGTACGGATGGAAGGATGGATGGGCGGGACGTTTTCTGCATCAGCAGTGTGTGCGTGTGTGTGTGTGTGTAGACAGCCCCTTGCATACATCCTCTGCTCTCTCAAACGTATAACTCATACATACTTAAATACGGGAGCACACAGCGGAGGACGGTCGCACTCTCGGTCTCGTACAGCAACATGGCCAAGACCAAAATCAACATGCAAGTTGCATCAGTGTTGCAATCTTTCCATGCCGAGATTTTCCATAGATTGGCCTATGGAAGGAACTGCTTGCATCAGCACCTCAATGTCTTGCCTCAACTTGCACTGTCGGGCAGGGCAATGCAAGCAGCTTAAGCACAGGGCGCATGCAAACACGCATGCATGTCTGCATAAAACACACTATCACGCACACATACACACACACACACACACACAGATGCTGACTGTCCTTGGGCAGGAGCCAATAACATTCCATGTCTCCATGTCCCCTATCAGCACCTCTGATGCATTTCACTACGTCACCAGAGCTGAATTTAAATAGCCACCACCAGCATGCTAATTCTCTTTGTATATTCTGACCATAGCTGACAGGCCCCTCCCCAGTGCTTTCACATTGTTGACAACATCTCCGTAATTTGTTTGTGTAAAGGTGCACTCCCAATACAAGCAACTTAAAGACTAGACGAGAGATGACAACTGTATTATTGAAAATGTCTTTACAATGTGCTTGATGCCATAACAAACAGACATTGTTGACAATCATTCTCCCTCCCTGTGAGTGTTGGGCATTTGGCCATTGTTGACATGGGCTTCTTGTGTGTGATTCCCATGTCAAACTGAATTTATCCTGCAGTTGAACCTGTACTTCAATGTGTGGCTTGCAATGCATTTACCCACAAAGCTGCAGTGCGTGCTGTGTAGAGATTAGATTACAATTTAAAGTTTAACAAGAAAAAGGAAGCCAAGCCCAGTAGGCAACTAGCCTCACCTACTGGATATGTGGTGAAATAGCAATTTCAACCGCTAATTTATCCTGTTATTTTTTTTATTCACTCATCCTCTCACTTTCTCTTTCTCCATCCCCCTCTCTCTCTCTTTCTCTCCTGTCTTGTCACTTCCCTTCTGCCTCTTTCTCTCCCTCCTGTTCTACACTCGCTTCTGTTCTGTCTCTCTCTTCTCTGTCTCTCTTCAGAATATGCCAGGACTTAACAATGAATTCCAACAGCACAGACCCTGGCCTCTTCCTTACTCCCGTTACATCTACGCCTGGTGTAGGAGCCTACCCACAATCCAACGCTCTCCACCAAGGAGGAGCCAGAGGAGACCCCTGGTCGGTGGTTCATCTGACCACCCTGGATGACAATTCCTCCTTCCACAATGGACTCTTCAACCTCACCTCAGAATCCCCCAATGGGACACAGACCCTGACTGGGGCATATGAGCCCTTGGGGGGCCACCCCGTGTGGCAGGTTGTCCTCATTGTCTTGCTAACAGGCTTGCTGTCTATTGTCACCATTATTGGCAATATCCTGGTGGTGGTGTCCTTCAAGGTCAACCGCCAGTTGAAGACGGTCAACAATTACTTCCTGCTGAGCCTGGCTGTGGCTGACCTCATCATAGGGGTCATCTCCATGAACCTTTACACAGCTTATATTGTCATGGGCAAGTGGGCTATGGGCAACTGGGCCTGCGACCTATGGCTGGCAATTGACTATGTGGCCAGCAATGCATCGGTAATGAACCTGCTGGTTATTAGCTTCGACCGCTACTTTTCTATCACCAGGCCTCTGACCTACCGAGCCAAACGGACCACAAAGCGGGCTGGGCTGATGATTGGCCTGGCCTGGTTTGTTTCGTTGGTTCTCTGGGCCCCAGCCATCCTGCTGTGGCAGTATTTTGTAGGCGAGAGGACAGTACCTCCTGATCAATGCTACATTCAGTTCCTCTCAGAGCCCACTATTACCTTTTGCACGGCCATGGCCGCCTTTTACCTGCCTGTAACTATCATGAGTGTCCTTTACTGGCGGATTTACAAGGAGACCCAGAACCGCTCAAGGGAATTAGCCGGACTACAGGGCTCGGGGAGTCGAGGTGGGACAGGAGGAGGAGGAGGTGGGAGTGGTGAGGGAGAAAGGTCCCATTTTGCTCACCACCAGACAGGGAGCTCCAGAAGCTGCAGCAGCTATGAACTGACCAGGTCATCCCGAAGTAAGAGCTCCTGCCGGGCACTGATTGGCCGCTTCCACTGCTGGCCTGGGGTTCGGTCCTGGAGGCCTGGTAGCACCCGACCAGGAGATGGTGACCCAGACCAGAGCAGCAGCGACAGTTGGAACAACAATGATGCTGTGGTCTCGGCAGAGCACTCCGCATCATCTGACGATGAGGATTGCGATGGCAGAGATATGATACCCAAGAGCCATGCTATCTTCTCCATTGTCCTCAACCTACCTGGTATGAAGGCTGCTGTCAACTCCCAGCTCACCTCGTGTGAGGACCTAGATGTAGCCTCCGAGGAGGACCCCCTTAGGGGGGAGGAGGATAGCAGAGATGGCCTATCGACAGCTACCACTAACAGCACAGCGACCACCACTCCTGATGGAACAAACAATGCAGACAACAGCTACCACCGGTTCTCCTCACGCAAGGTCCAGTCTATGCCTTCAATCCAGGCTGCTGCCAAAACAGGCTCCTTCAGTGGCCCCCCAATAACCACTAACACTGCCACTGCCACCACCACCAACACCACCACCACCACCACCACCACCAGCACTGCTACTAAATCTCCCTCTGCCCCAATCTCATTCAAAGAGGCGGCTCTGGCCAAGCGATTTGCGACCCGAGCCCGGACTCAGATCACCAAGCGAAAGCGCATGTCCCTGGTGAAGGAGAAGAAGGCAGCTCAGACACTCAGTGCCATTCTCTTTGCCTTCATCATCACATGGACACCCTACAACATCATGGTGCTGGTCAATGCCTTCTGCAATGGTTGCATCCCAGAGACACTGTGGGCGCTGGGCTACTGGCTGTGCTACGTCAACAGCACAGTCAACCCCATGTGCTATGCCCTGTGCAACAAGACCTTCCGCACCACATTCAAGATGATCCTGCTCTGCCGCTGGGACCAGAAGAAGAGGAGGAAGCAGCAGTTCCAGCAGAGGCAGTCAGTGGTCTTCCATAGGAGGATTCCTAGGGACTCAACATAAGGGGATATGGCCTTTTCAGTGGCTCATAATGGACATCTGACGGACTTGGGTGGGGCAAGGAAAAGAAAGAGGCATCCTATGGTTGTTTTTGTGGAGTTTCACTGCCAAGAGATCCTCAGCATACTTCTCTCTTGGGAGGTCGAATGCATCTCTTTGTAGAGCAAACACCCAGTGGTCTTGCGATGAGTGCATCTATGTGTGCGTGTGTGTGTGTGTGTGTGTGCGTGCATGGATGTGTATACGCCTGTTGTGTTTTTTAAGGTGGGCTCCACGGAGGAAAGCCTTCTGTCTGTCCTTGAGGACCTCTTACAATTTCACACAAGTGCAGCTGAGAGAACTGACTGAGTGGAAAATAATAGAAAAGGGCTTTAAAATGCATAGCAGGAGAATTATTGAAGTGCAATTGACACCTGGGGAAATGATACTTTTGTTTTGGGAAAGGGATTTCACGTTTCTTACCATTTCTCTCTCGTAGGTAGCTAGAGCTGTAAAGTGCAGAGGGGCTTTTGGTTTCAAAGCGAACCATATATCTGTCATATGTCAATGAAACCCAAGACCAAGACCTATTTGTGTCCATAGGCTACTACATTGTACTGATTTGACTCGTCATCGTTGTTGGCTGATGTTTTTATCACAACTCTTCTGTACATTGCCTTTCTACTTGGATATAGCTTTTCTGTGTCTAATGAAATATTGAAAGTTCTAAAACTGTCCTTAACTTGTGTCAACAGAGATCTGTTATTTTTGTGTAATCAATCTTTTGGGTCTCTAGATATTTCTCAGATTTTGAGCCAGTCTGAAAAATGATTATTCTGATGAATTGAGTTGTGAATATTCTGTGTGGCACCACAGTCAGTCGACTGCTGTTGTGTTCAATGTGATTGTTGTGGTTTACATGGTGGAGATAATAATAAGTGCATCAAGTAGCTCGGTTTTGTTTTATGTAGTTGAGGTTTTTATGTTAAGAGTAATGATTATACAATGATGGTGATATACTGTTTGTGTACATTTGGATATTTCTGATTTGATACACAATGGTTGATTGTGCAAACAAATATGTCCATTTATGGAGATGTGTGTTTTGACTATACACTACCTTTTAAATTTGTTTAGAAAGATTCATCTGAGGAAGGAGTTTAGAAAAGGCCTTCTGTCTTTGACTAAGTAGAGCAATAGCAGCCTCTACTGGCTCCTGAAAGCCCTACTATACATTTCTGTAAAAACATTATGTCACTGTAGCTCTCGAATGCTACAGTATAGTTCAAGACGACTCACAAAAATGATTTTCCTTGCACCAAAGTCTGTGGCACACACCTCTACACCTGATAGTTACAAAGATTTGGCCAAAAGCTGATCAGTTACATTTGGATAAAGTGAAATAGGCCATTGTGGTAAAGAATCTCCACACTCAGTACGTGGAATATTTTATGTTCCTGTCAGAATATTACAAGGCTTTGTAGTCTCATGTGATTTTCAGTCATTCCTTTCTCCTCAATAAACATCAAGAGTTATTGCCAATGATCTCTGACTGCAATTGGCTGATACTGTCAAGCATCAAGCTAAAGTGAGCTAACAGGACATTCTCACAAAAGTCAACATAAAGTTGCCAACTGAAGAAACATTTCTTTATGATTTTATTTGTTTCTGAACAGACGTGATTTAAAATTTTTGCAACCATTTTCCAAATATATGATTATTGTGCAAAGGGATATTACATAAAAACATTACATTATATGAGATTCTCCAGTGCAGTATGCAAGAGAGATAATGTGCATTGAGAACCAAAAAGAAAAATGTCCTGTGTCTATACGGCAATCTATATTTTTGCTGCCCTCACATCAACACAATGTTCTACAGTGTTAAAATGTATTTTTCAGCAAAATTTGAGGTTTTCGGTTTTAACATTGGGAATGTAAACTACATAAAGTGATGAACACAGAAGATTTATTTTGTTTTTGTTACATTTCAAGTACAGTATGCCAATCATGCTCATATTTTAAGTCAATAAACAACTCTTTTTATTGACGAAAATGATCTGTTTTCTGGGTCACATGAAGACATGATTGTTTATTGTATGATGGCTAGTTGGTAAGAAACAATGCATTCCCTTCAACAGAGAATATGCATTTGGAGAATGAAGCATCCCGCTCCTTTGGCAGCATGCAGCATAAGGTCCACTATGAGTCTTTTTGACATAGGCTTTTATGTATCAACTTTACATGTATTTTGCATGTTATAGAAAGTCAACTTGGCAGTAGCAATGTTAAGCACTAGATCACAACCTAAAGCTATCTGATATTAGCATTTAGCCATCAGCACTACAAAAGTAAATACAGCCAAATTATTATTTTTATCAGCTGTCAACAAGCAAGGTAGCATCTTGTTATGTAATTTAGTAGCTGTCACTGTATAACAGACAAGCGTGTCTCTAAGGCCTTGTGTGTTCTCGGTAGCATGATGGAGTTACTGGTTTGAGTCTCAGACAGCACCAATGGGTGAGGGCCAGCAAAACAGAACATGTGATGAGGAGCAACCCAGTTTCATGTGACCCATGGCTGAGGAGCGTCTCATTGGAGATGACAAACACGCATTTGTGTTGTTTTCTTCAGTCAATACCAAGGAGGAACCGTTGAGAAGAATCCAACACAGGCAAGTACAGTATGCTGTAATTACATTCTATGTTATAAGTTCAAAGAGGCAAGGAGGCTTATGTGCTGTAGTTGTGATTTCTTAAAAGTTGCTTTTTCACCATTTGTGCCATAGTTAATTATGATAAATTCTTTCATTTCAGTGCAATTGAATGTCATTTTTTTTGGACTGCACTACTAAGTGATTGTTGTACCAGAGGCAAAGTGATTGTTTTAGCAAGAGAAGAATCGCACTATACAGTAATAAGTACTTATGTTAGAGAAGAGCCTTTTTCCTGTTATCCAAGTGTTGGGAGAGTAAAAAAAAACTCTAACTCTTTAAAATCCTAATATTTGGTGAATGTTTACTGTTTACCTAGGTTTCAAGGGTGGGCCTTTTATTTAATATGTATTAGTATTATTACTTTAATACCACTCACATTCTTTGTTCTCAGACTCTTGTGTTTATTAAAAGGGCTATGGAAATGTCTGTAAATAGATGACTGCCTTAACAGTAGCACTCCTACTCAGTCATCATTCCCGTCTTGATGCAGGCAAACACATACATGCACCCATGCACATGCATACCATGCATGTACACACAAAGAAATGCTTAAGATCAGATGCTGAGATTATATCAGAAATGTAAAAAAAAATCACTATACTGTCATTTTAATTATTTAAGGCACAATACGTGATTGGTTTGAACAGTCATGTCGCCCCACTTCTGTTTGATCGGTCCAACAGTGGATGTGTGTGGTCCCAGCTTCACTACAAGAGCGATAACACAGACAAGCAATCCAGATAAACACTTTGCTAATCAGCCTAACACCTTGCAGCTGCATCTGCTACTTGGCCAAGCCACACCTGGCTCTCCACCTACAGCTTTTGCTTTACAACTGCAATCCACAACTTTCCCCCCAGTAATTATTAGTTATTTTATGCAACTGGACCACGGAGTGGGGTTACACAATCCCAAATTGGCACTATTATCCTGGCTGGAGATGATCTTCTTTTTTAACTGGGTAGGACAAACGCGGGACAGGAAGTGATGCGCTGCACAAAAGCTAGGCAAGGCACCCAGGGCTAGCAGTGGTACCTAGACTACTAACTAGCATCTTTCCTATTCAGCTATAGCAGGTGATGTACGGAGTACGGTGAGCTGACATCGACACTGGCTGCTACATCATGTTTGTTGTAGTCCAAACATAATTTCACGTACTTTTCGCCACTAGCAGTCGAGTACTTCGGTGCTTGTCCACAGCTTGGCAATGTCCCCGGTTTTTCCTCCAAACGAAAAAACCCCCCCCAAAAAAACCCATAGTTTAGTCAAATCGTCATCCTGTGATTTTACTGCAGATACTTTTCAGTTAACGTTGTTTTAGGGTGACCAGGCGTCCCCGGATTTGGTGCCTCGTCCCCGACTGTTCCCGGAAATGACCCGGTATATGCATTATTATAATTTATTTGTTGTCTACATTTAGAACATATTATTTAGGTTTAATCAGATATATGAGATCTCCAATCATCATTGAGATAAAAATGATTTACATGTGAAAATGTGATAACATAATGATAACATAATCTGTCAAAGTGTTGCCATAACAACGCACGACTCATCTCTGATGTTGTCATGCACACAAAACGGCGTGGCTTTGTCAAACAAAGTAAGCGCTATTTCAATTAAAGGACGAAGAGGGACTTCCCTTTTATCCGTCCAGCATCGGATGATCAGACTATTGTAATCTGTTCAATATGTATTCTAAATGTAAATGCAGCGTCTACAGTGGTGGTAGGACATCTATAAAAGAAGGCATCACGAAACAAAGCTTTCTCTGTGTGTCGTTATCGCTCGACCGCGGGAGTAGTTTATATAAGGGGGGGGGTTTAGTCACGTTATCACCAGCTAACATACTGTAATCTCACGGGAATGCCAATCATCAGGCCTTTACTTAGTCAGTCCAGACAGGCATCCAGGCCTGGGTGATTTAAATATCTGTTCTAGTGAGTAGATATACTAACTTAAAAATGGGATTAGTTGGGTCACTGCATGTTTAAGGTAGCTGGAGGAACAACAGACTAAAAATCATAGTTAAAGGTGCTATCAGTGAGATTGGCACTAATGTTAGCGAGGTGAATTACAAGAAGCACAGCATTTCTGGATTGTGCAGGTTGAGGGGAGGATCTGTTTGATAGACCATCAAAGCAAAACAAAGACCACGGTAAGACGGTATCACTGAGGCACAATCAAAACGGAGAGAGGGGAAGCTTTCAGACGATCACCATTATACTATATTTTACCATACAATGGAGTAATTTGTTTTGCTTCATTTTATTTTAACATGCAGTATTACAGATAACCTTTTTAAAGAGTCCAAAACAAGCAACTTTTTTTGTCTTGTTTGTTTGCATATCTGTACAAACATCACAATAGACAACAGAAAACATGACCATCTTGAGATCGCTATACCCCAGAAAATACCCAGTGATTGTGTGGCATTCATTTCATTCATCATAAAATAAAAATTGGACTTCAAATGCCAGTAATCTGATTGCCTTAAATGTCTCCTACTTTAACTGTCCCTTGACTTCATTAAGAACAGAATGCCTCTCATCAGCCTTTATCAAGCCTGTTTAAATGTTTAAATTTAAAGTGAGTCATTGTCATCTCAACCTGTCCTCTTATTCCCTCTCCTCCAGTCTGTCCAGATCATTTTCCCCCTGGGCCAGGAACAGGCCATAGCAGTAAGCATGCATACCATTAAGACAGTGGAGAACCAGGTGCCCTTTCTGAAAGAGAGCTTCTTCACCACCACTTTCAAAGGCAGGAGGAAGAGCAGTGTGACCAACATCCTCCGCAGACAACAGCACTCACTCGTTCTTCCTCAACAACAACAACAGCAACAGCAGCAGCAACAACTGCAGCAGCACATCGCAGAACAACAGCTTCAGCAGCGGCATCCTCAACTTACTCCTGAGAAGGGGGGAGGGCCACACACTCCGGAGCGCGCCCGCCTGGTTCGCTCAACCAGCAGCCCGTTATGCAAGACAGCGGAGCGTGCAGCGGCAGATGGGGGACGAAGGGAGGGGCAGCGAGAGAGCAGAGACGAGCGAGCGAGAGAGGCTAAACCGGGAGGGGAGGGCGAGTGTGTAGTGAGCGGCAGCGAGCCCGTGGCTGCCAGTGCCAGTCTCCTCCTCCTCCTCTCGTCAGCAGGCACAGCAGCATCGTCGGAGGCGGCAACATCCTCGCAGCTGCCTCGGACGCCGGCGACTAGACAGCTGGGATTAGGCAGCTCTGAGAGGACCCTCGCCAGCAAAGGAACAGAAGCAGCCCGGGAGGAAGATCACCCTGCCCAGCCTCGACCCCAGCAGCAGCATGGCCTGATCGCCAAGGGGGTGCGCCTGTTCAAGAACATGGGGAACCAGGAGGCTAAGCAGAAGAAAGGAGGGGGAGGAGGAGGAGGAAGTGGTGGGGCGGGAGGCGGAGGACAAGAGGACGTCCTGTGCGACGGGGCTGCAGCTGACGACAGGGAAGTGGACAAAAAATCAAAGAGGTCCCAAACTAAGACGAGCAAAGGAGGAGATAACAGCGCCAAGAAGAAATCAAAATCGGAGTCAAAGAGTTCTGTGTTCGCCAGCATGAGAATGAGGAAGAGCCTGTCCAAGGCGAAAGGGTTATCCAAGGAGGACATCTTGGAAATCGGGAGATCAGCCTACCTCGATGACGCGGAAGTTAAGACAACCGCGGAGGCTAGCCTGCCAGCGACCGAGGCGGGTAGGATGTCAGACAGCGAAGGGGATCCAGGCCGTTTGATGGGGGATACTCGGCAGTCCGCGGTGGACGAGGACGGCAGGAAGACGAGCTCTGGGTCAGACCCCGACGTCTACAGTTTCCACTCAGCAGTGGCTGAACAGGAAGACCTGCTGTCTGACATCCAGCAGGCCATCAGAGAGCAACATGGAGTGAGTGACAGGATTGTGGAGGGAGTCGCCCGCGAGACTAATGACCCAAAGGCGGTAATATCTAAACGGTTACCTAGCCTGGGTAAGGAAGTAGGCTCCATTGGTAGTGACACTGTAACTCAAAGTGCTGAGCGTAGGATATCAGACACTAAAAGACCAGCCATACCCATATCAAGACATTCAACTGAACCAGGGTCCTTGAGTGAGAGTGGTCCCTCATCATCTGCCCTTGACACAGACAGAAGCAGTGGCAGCCTCTTTACAAAGACCAACAGCACGTATAGCTTTCCTGACACTACTGCCACCACAACCTCCTATGAGAGTGCTGACGAGGCCCAAGATGAGCTGGAGAGCCCAGTTATGCCCTCTCAGCTGGGTCAAGGTATTGGGTTTATGCAGGGTAAAGGCATATGTATAGAACCTGTCTGTTTATCCCCCATGGCTATGGGGCCACACAAGAGCGTGAGCAGCATGGACTTGTCTATGGAGAGGGAGGAAGAGGACGATGGGAGGCGGTACTTCCTGTCCCTAAACAGGAGGCTGAGCAGCCAATCCATTAACCATCTGACATCAGAAAGTCCCCAGGTGTCTTCTCCTAGAAGAAAATCATCCACTGTCAAACTCTATCCTCCCATCCACCCCTCATATGTTAAGACCACCACCAGGCAGCTGTCATCTCCCATTGGCTCTCCCATTACCAGCCCACAGGCCCCCAGGAAAACAGAAGGCACTGCTGTTTCGGGATGCAACAGAGGTTCAGGAGGGGCCCAAGGATGGAGGACCCACCGGCAGAGGTCCTGCTCCATTGCTGGGCCTCTCAGTGTCTCCGCAGACTGGTCCAAAGAGCTGGAAGAACTGAGAGCTAGGCAGGATGGTGGCGCACAGTTCCAGGAGCAGGGGCCTTCAGAGACGGGGCAGACGGCTGGAGCTTACTGGACATTGGGTTCCAGAAGAGCACACTCTGGCCGCAAGAGCTCCAGTACTGCAACATCATATCTGGATGTCTTCTCTGGTGAGTAGCATATACAATAGGTGATTTAGCAGTTGCAAATACTGTAAATTATATACTGTAAAGTATAGCATATCATATAGCAGCATGGACATGAACACTAAGTCCAGGCAGATTTAGATTGGACTCAAAATAATCTAAATTGATTATGATTTGACTGGATAATGGTATTTATTAAAAGATGGGTGGGCACATTTCTATGATCCTTGTTTCAGTTCACTTTTAGACTTACAAACTCAATTTATCCCTTGGGCTTTCAGGTTATAGGATACAGTTGTTGTTGTTTGGGTTTTTTTTGTCACACCACATACTCAAAAATCACCTGGAATAATAGTAGTATATGATCCTGCCATGAAAATAATTTGGTTAGGTCATCATTTAGTCCTATTACGTTTGGGAATCCCTGGTAGGCTGGTTGTGAATCATATTTGTCTTCATTACAGATTATGTTATTATGCAATGACATTGTCAAATTACAATTTTAATTGCATATTTCCATCATGATCAAACCCTAATGATCTCTGAATAATCATGATCATTAAAGTTGTAATACAGATTTTGATGACTGATGAATAATGGTACAATAGCACATGAATGACAGACGAAACAGTAAAGGTTCTTTATGGAGAAGTATCTTTAGAACAAAGGCCTCCTTATATTACAACAATGTTACATTGTCCTGTTGTGTTAAGTGTCAGGAGCTCAGCTGCTCTCCACTGTCTGCGCCTGTGCTCATAAATCTGAGTGCTGATTGTCAACATTAGGACTCACCCACGGCAACGCAATCCTCCGCCTCGCTGGCTCAGACACAAATACACACAGAAACGCTTAGAAACAGACGCGCACACACACACACACACACACAGTGCTCATGGAGGCTAAAACTAAGGGGCAGTTTATGTTGACAAAAATAAAAGGTGATATGAGATCTGTTCACATTGCGTCAGCTGAATTAGCCATAGCCAGAATGATTTAGCTCGAGGTGCCTTCAATCTTATTTCTCTGTTAAGATTGTATCTAACTGCCACTTCACAATCATGCTGGCCGTCATGCTGCCCTGTCTTGACCCTAGGTGACTCATTTTGTTTCCGCGCCGAGTGACTCACTCATTCAGCACTACACGTGACATTGATCAGTTCAGCTAGTAGCCCGGATCACAGCAGGACCACAGGAGGCAGTGGAAAGTCAGGAAGAAACCTATTTGACTGCAACACAACAGAGGACTGTTTCCCAGACAGACTAATGAACTACATCCTAGCTTAAACAGTTTATTCAATAGGCATCTTATCCATAAGTGACTTAAGACTTGTTTTGTACTGTAGATATAGTGTAGGACTACGTTTAGTTTGTCCATGTCTGGAAGACTACACCTCAACAACAACCTGTTGTTGTTTTTTGTAATTCCAGTGCTACAGGACTGCTCATACTTTTTGAGATCAGTTGTTCTCTGGGGCTTGAATTGAAGGGGGTCTGGTGGGGGTCAGGACCCTCCTTCATTCAATTCTAGACTGTCCACATTCATCACAACCCACTCTAAAGTTCTAAAATCAATGTCCACGAGGCAATTAACAGTGCCTTGCTATTTTTTTCTGTGGATTCTGATCATGTCTAAGAATATTATGGGCTGACTGCTCAGTGCCTGTGGCTTACACCTGTTCAAGTGGAGCTATTTTATAGGGTCTTGGGACAACATTGATTTTGTGATAGCAACTCTATCTTTGCCTTTTCTTTCTGCTGTCATGTGGTCAATATTTTCCCAATACCAGAATGATGGCTTGTAGTTCCTGCTGCAATAGAAAGTCAGGATTCTCCCCCATCAGGGACCCAGGCCCGTTCTGGGATTTAGAGATTATCAGTGTGATTTAATCCTTCACAGCTCCAACTCTTGCTCCATTATAACCCCCCCAATCCCCTTTCCCCAGCCTGCTTACCAGGATAAATATGTTGCAGAGAACGTTAAACGGGAACTGTGTAAAGCAGTGGTCACCAGTGATGTGCCACGGAGGGCCGAGAGTATGCAGGTTTTCCTTCCAACCAAAGACTACACCAGGTGATTTCAATAATTAGTCCCCTCTCTCTTGTTAAAGGTGTGCTAATCGGTGAAATCACCTGGTCTAGTTTGGTTGGAAGGAAAACCTGCATACTCTCGGCCCTCCGTGGCACATGATTGGTGACCCCTGGTAAAGTCATCCCTCTGGCGTTTACAAGGAAAAATGCAATCACAATACAAAAACATCCAACAACATTGAACGAGCATTGAACATAGTGTCTCTAGTACGGAGCCCCACATTAATTTAATGAAATTTAATGCGACTGAATCAATACTTAATTACCACAAAATATTTTGTTTCATGCTAGAGTATGGAGCCTTGCTTTGGCCATATCTATAAAAAAAAGAAACCTAGTGGTAACTAAGTATTGATTCATTCACATACCTCATTAGGTGTGCATGATGTATAAAAGGCCACTGCGGGCTCTGTACTCTAGCGTCTCAGGATGTCTCAGGATGCTACAACTACTAAACACAGACTAGTGTGGCACACAAAGACAGACCTTTTTCTAAATGGGATGTCTCAGGCCTGCGTTGAGGATTAATTTCAAACATTCTCTCAAAAAAGATATTTTGAGGCTATTTTATTATAGTAACGCAATAGAAATGTTACACATTGTAACTTTAAAATTATATCTTTGTAATAGATAGATTTATGTTCATTACTCAGATTTGAACACAACAATAAATCACACTGTAATGGGTGTAAGGGATTAAGTATACTTTGTTTTGAACCGTATCCTGAATATCAATTAGCATTGTGTAACTCGAGTACATTGCAATTAGCACAAGCCATTTTTACACTGTTCATCAGTGTAAGTGGTGTGAAGGGAGCTTGCACTTGTACTGTTGGAGTTTAATTGGCACATACTGTAGATCAACATCTCTAAGATCTTTCTCCAACTCTTTGATCTGATCAGGGGTGTTTTTGGTGAATTACACAATGGCTTGCCTCGCCATATTAGTTAGAAATGGTGTCTAAAAATACATACTGAAATATGAACCCCCCCCCCCTTTAATCTGACTGAAACATCTCTATGCAAACTAGTTTTTTATTTTTTTCAGACTTTTATCAAAGAGTCCCCATCTCGCCTGGAGCTCAGAACGTTGCATTATTCAGCATGACCAGAGACAACCTCTCTTTTTGCCACTGACAAAACAGATGTCGCCTTCTTCTTGTCTGTTATTGTCTTGATTTCTAGCCTCCCATATTTCTTTTAATCTTTTTTTTCCCCCGACTATTATTCCTCTTTTTGAAACAAATCACCCATAATATCATGTCATGATCTCATCTCATCAAAGGCAGTCATGAAAACACTTTGTCACAGATAATGAGGTAATTCTGAAAATGCTGTAATTCTAACAGTGTTGCATGCGCAACACAACTATATAGATCACTGAAATGAGCGTACACATTTTCCAATCAAACATTCGATTGATCTCACGGGTTTGCGGTGAAATAAGCGCACGCCCATTTTAAGATCAGTCTTGATCGTACGATAGCTTGATAAATAAGGGCCTCTGTCTTTCACTCCGTCTGTCCTTTTTCTGCAGGCCATACTCTTTTGGAGAGGTTGCGTGCGCAGCGTGGAGAGGGGTCTACGGAAGAGGAGGCCAGGGAGCTCTGTCGCCGCATGTTGGCTCTCGATCTCCTGCAGCCCTTCAGCGACAGCGTCAGAGAGCTGCATGGGGACAGCGCCTTCACACCGGTCGCACCCACCTTTAACGTAAGGCCATTATCTTCACTGACTGGAATGAACGAAGCATGATGCTGTGATGCTCATGTCGACCTGATTAGCCGGCGGGCGCCGGTTTATTGTTGTTTTTTTGGCACGGCAGTGATTGATCTTGACCTTGTCGAGTTCTTTTTGTGTCATTGCACAATTGCCCAAAACATTGCTAGCTCAATAGATGTCACAAAAGGCATTTGTTGCCAGTCTAGTAGTGTATGTCCCTATCAGATGAAGCACTTAAAGGTACTATACACAATATTTTGAACATTAATATAGCAGGAAACAACATTTGCTATGTAAAGATATCGTGGAGTAATGGCGTCCTGAGCAGAGAATGAAGTCACGCTCCCTCTGTGTGTGTTGTAATCCGAGCTTCTCTGTTCTTTGTTTTGGTAGCTGGTCTGGCGTCGCGTGCATGTTTGTGTGTTGATGCGGCTGACGCAGCCGTTTTTGTTTTTTTTTAGATGCTGGTGCTCTAGTATGACATCTAGTGGCTGAATGTCGTATATAGCTCCTTTAATGCTAAGAATGTAATGTGAAGCAAACTGAAGTTATCAAATAATGTATATACCGTTCCGCGTAGCTTATCAAATTCCAGTTTAGCTGATTAATCTCAGAGTTGAGTGGTTTCATCACCTGTAGAGGAGCGGTATAGTCGGGGCAACCAAATGAAAGTTGATTCAGTTTTTAAATCTCGGTTCTACTAATGCTTATGTGCGCCTCTCGTGTGCATGTGTTATCACATTCCCCTGTACAGTTCACCGAGCCCACTGTCACTACTATTTTTATCTATAAGTCCCTCACAGCTGAGTCCACAGAGCCACACTGCACTGTGGTAGAGCAAGGATTAAAGGTGCAAGAAGTGACTACAGTTCTGTGTGAAAGAACACAAATATCTCCATACTGTGTATTGAATAATGTTATTGCATATATATTTTTTGAGACTACACCACTGTGTGTGTGTCTGTTTATGCCTGTCTGTGTGTCTGTTTATGTTGGTGTGTAAGTCTGCATGTCTGTGCATGTCTTCTTTCGTAGAATGATCTCCATATGGCACATCCATTCAATATGCAGTGTCACATTTGGTTGTGTGATGCATTCAGTGTGATCAGAGGGCTTCTTAACATTTATCTGTTTTTGCACAACGCAACTCCCCCCGTCCGTGTTTATGCATGCACATGCATGCACAAATATGCAAAGTTACCACATGCCTGCATGCATACTCGCACATTCACAAAAACACTCAGCCAAAGCATGCACAGCCCACTTTCACACAAGTGCACAAGACTATATTATAGACAAATAGAGTGCACTTTCATTCATACAGAGTTCCAAGAAAGAGACATGGATGCATGAGTACATACATGCGCACGCACACACAGTACATAAACACATAGTTACAGAGGCATTTCCTCGCATCGCTGACTTAATGGCAAACCCTGTGACACTCACTCAGTCTGGCTGTGCACTCAGTCACAGACACACACACACATCTGTGCTTGCGTAGACCATCTGCTGACCACGTTATGTAAGAGCTCCACGTGCCCAGGGCTCAGGCTGCTCTTCCCCGGCAGAAAGCTCATCGTGTCAGGGGGTGGACAGAGACTTACTGACCCCC